>BGPT01001630.1:28677-58204 GCA_003297045.1 Symbiodinium sp. clade C Y103 | reverse complement strand
CACTCGACCACCTCCACATCTTTGCCTATGCCTGAATCGCTTCACGTTTAACATGCAGACCTTCGACTTCACCAAGGAGAAGACGCCGGTGAAGATAGACGAGGGCTTGTGGATTGGCGGCTATGAATACGAGCTGTACCATACCATAATTCACACCGGCAAGGATGCTTCGAGTGGACACTACTATGCTATGGGGAGAAGATCGGAGCCCACGCCCAGTGGAGATTGCGGATGGTATACCATGGATGACTCCCAGATCAAAGAAGCTGAAGTCTCCCTCTTGGCAGGGAATCCTCCCGAGAAACTCTTGGATGACAACGCATATGTTCTTTTCCTCCGGTGCAAGCAGGCGCCACCTACCCCTGCATTACGAATTCCCTTGTCGCTTGTAGAATATGTAAAGAAGGAAGACAAGAAGCAATGAGTAGAGCCGAACCTAGTAGGGTGAATCTCGATGTTTCACAGCCTCCATTTATATAGTTTTATCTCTGGTGAGGCTGCTTTGGTTGTACAGTCTCGAGACCCCAACGTGGCTTTGACTCGAGCACGATGCTGACGGATTCATGCGACAAACTCGAGCACGATGCTGACGGATTCATGCGACAAAACGAACAAGACCTTGCACCCGAATTGCCGGCGGATTTGCTAGATTTGTGATATTTTGTACATAATCATAGCCCATCATTCTGAGATAGGACAGCATTTTTCAGGGCCTCCGACTCGACTGTTTCGGGCTGCCCGGGAGGAGCTGTTTATGGCCATGGATGACAACAACGATGGCACCCTCAGTGTAGCTGGGCTCAACTGAGGTCCCAGGTCTGGGAATCTGGTGGAGCTTCTTTTGATCTGTACCGGAGATCAATTCAGATCAATTCAAAGGAATTCAAATAATTGATGAAGGATGAAGGGATGAACTATCTGAAATTCTTCAATTCAGATTTTGAAAAATCAGTGACAAATTTTGGTGCTGATTTTGAACGTAACTTTCCAAGTGGGTCATTGAAGATCCGCGAGCAGATCAGCTGAGGTCCCAAAACATTAGATAATTCAGTTGGGATAAAAAATCTGGATAACTTGAAGAATTCAATTTCTATTTTTTGGCCATACCTTGGGCCTTGGGGCCCAAGAGCATCCAACCCATCGCTCCAGGCGGTGGCTGTGCCAGCTGCCATGATGGAGAGAAGCTGAAAATTGGATGTTCGATTTTGGCAACATTTGGCCAAGAGATTCACATCCACTGTCTACTTGGACTGCGGAAATGGATCCTGCTGCTGAAGTCCACAAATGAAATGGGTTCGTCACAGTGCACCCCAAATTTCATGGGTTGGTATTGTTTGTCCAATTGCTGTAAACATGGCTATGAAACAAAATATCCCCATGTTTTTCCCACAAACTCAGATCTGTACAGATGAGATCAATGACCGCCGCGCCAGCTCTTCTTGGGCTCGCAGAGATGGAGCCGATGTCTGCTGTGATGTCCATTTTCAGTACAAGTCACTGGCAGGTGTGTACCATGGCCATGGTAGTGCAAATAGAACAGGGATACTTGGAGTGCGAACAGTATGCAAGATGCGGCTTGTAGAATCCTCTTTCTGCCAAAATCAATCCCTGACTGTTCAAAGTTCCACTTGAAGTCCAGCAATATTTCAGGAAAGGATTAAAACTTGGCATGTCCGATGCGCACAGTTTGGTGACGCAGCTTCATTTGGTCAGCCAGGAGCTGCGTGTGCTGGGAATAATGTCACGCAGACCTATTGTTAAATTATGGCAAATTGATGGACCTTAGAAGGTACAGGAGGCCATGGTTTACTGTATTTTTTTTATCATCAGATAAAATGCATTTCTGTAGTTTTCCATTCAACGAATTCCAAGCATTGTTGGACCCATGCACATTTTTAGCGAATTCAGTATCCGATCTATCTGACAGCATGGCAACATAAGAGTGTGCACAAGACACTCTGTGCAGGCCGAAAGCGCAGCTCCATCGGTTTTGGTTGCGCCATTAGCATAAGACTAGTTGAGGCATTGTATTTGGATGTATTTGACAGGTCCAAATGATTGGCTTCAGAAGCCTCAAGTTGCAGTTTTGATGCTGTGCGATGCCCACAATATCTCTTGGAAAAGGCTCAGCTACACTTTGAAACAAGATTTCCTTCATGTTCGTTAGACATCGGAGGGACTAGGATTGGTGTTTCGCATGCCAGCTGCTCCCAGCTTCAGAGCCAGACAATGCATTCAGATTCTCAACGGAGCATGTCAGGTGAACATTGAGGTGGTAGGGGTAGTCTCTGCAATCGGCGACATTGACCCATTGAGACATTGACATCAAAGCCCAACAAATTGAGTTGAAACCAGCAAGGGGTGACTCAGCACACTCAGCACATTTGCGTGTTTCATCCCAGCGCTTCAGGCCAGAGAATCAGCCCAAAGTGAACCAAGAAATGCCAACGACCACTCTGAAAACCGCTGTTCTGATATGTTTCGCAATGCTTTTCGACGTGTGCTCTCGCGTATTGCGGCTCCCCGATATTTGCCCGGGGTTCTTGGCTCAGGGTGGTTTTCCTCCAAATCCAATGGTCTATCATGGTCTATCATAGTTTTAACCATGAACATGGGGCTATTTTGGGAACCTGTTTGGCTTTGTACAAGACTAGGCCAGGAGAGATGGAAGTAGGATGAAGTAGGTCACAAAACAATGGAAATCAGACAAAAGGACAGACACGGCCAGTCTCTTATGCGGATGTCTGATAACTTGTGAGGCTTGTTACAGGAGGGTGTCAAAGGATATTGTAGTGGGTGTGTGTTTCAGAGACTTGCCTCTAGAAATCAATGTGGAAGCAACCTGAAGGTATTCTTGTCGGGATTACTCTGTACCCTCTGCAGTACCTTCTGATACTTTGACATAGCTATGGAACCTCACCCTTTTGTATTTGGTAAACAATGTACAAACCATATTCAATCGCTATGTTAAACTGCAAAAAGAATACTTGAGATCGATCTAGTTCTCCTTTTCCAATTTATCATATACTAAATTACCCGATGGTATCCGCATAATATCCCACTAGTATCCCATGAAATCCCCATTTAACACAGGCAGTTTCCAACGGCTGTTGCGGGCTTGAGGTGCTCGCTGTCGCAGTATCAACTCAGCACTTTCGCGGCGCGCAAATTTCGTGTCAAGATCAAGGCACCAGAGGGGTTGGTTGCCAGAAGTTTATTCTATTTTTTTCTCCCAAGAACCATAGAAAATGTCATTTGGCCAGAAATGTGGGTTTTAGATTAGCTAACAGTTTTTCGATTAAGCGTTAAGCCAGAAATGAGGGTTTAACCAACAAAATGGTGGTATAATGACAATTGTTAAGATATCTGTAGTAACCCCCCAAAAAAGAAGCTGGAAAAAGGTTCAATTCTCCACCCTGTTTGCAGGACTTAAGTTTCTACTTTGTTGGGGAGTTGCTATAAAACAAATAGAGTGTTGCAGCATTGTTGCCGAAATCGGATTTAGATTTCAACCAAGAACCTGTCAAGAGACGACGACTGATGGGTCGACTTTTCCAGCTTCGCTTTTGGCAGGTAAACCTCGACGAATCATTATCGACACAGACCCAGGTCGAGGGGCGGTTGAAAGTCCGGTGCCCTGAGTCCAAAGCAGAACGAAATAAGCCAAGCTGGATCGAATATTTCATCATTCCATTCATTCCAAGTTTTTCCCTAATTTGTTTCCTTGGGAATGCTGGGGGGGGGGGGGCATCGTGCCCCCACGTTTTTTGTCGGAGGCGTTGATGATGCGCTGGCCATTTTGTTGGCGTTGGCGTCTCGGGACTCGCTATGTGTGGAAGGTCTGTCCATCGCCCTTGGAAACGGCAAGGACTGGCGAACTGATTTCAGCGGAGCTAATAGGGGGACCATACTTGGATGTGTATCCCAGTAAGTGGTGAATTACCTTGCATTATCCTGTATCCTTGGTTTACAAGTATGTTGTCTTTAGGTTTCACCAATCTACCTGTGGGCCGATGGCAGAGGGGTGAGCCAGGTGTTGCTGGGACAGCTTCCACGTTGATGGGCTGTTTCAACTTCTGAGACTCAGAGATGTTACTTTTTTCCCTTTAAGTGATGTTTCAGAAATCTTGCACCAATTGGTAGATGGATGTACATGGTTTATCCAACTACAATCCCACTTTAGATCCAGTGTTCCAAAGGAATCCCAATAGTTAGCACAGTACCACTGGATCTGCAGGACATTCGGGCACTAGGCGCCTCATGACGGTGGGATGGTTTATGGTCTGAGAGGGGGGAACACGAACATGGCGCAACTGATACAATTATATATATATATATATACATACTAATGTAAACTAATACTGACCTTTCTAACTCAATGAATTCGGTTTATTTTCGGCATGTTCACATAGGGAACCAGGCTGTGACCCACACTGGAACACCATTTCCAGATCTGTTACATCGATCACGTTTAATTCCAGTATTGAGGAGCGATTGTGACGCAATTGAGGATGAACCACCCATGATTTTTCCCAGACGGATTATTCTGTTCGCCGTTCCAACATGTGACCTGACATGGTCAGGTTCCAATGCCAAGCTCTTGCTGCGCCTAGCGAATGCCTCTGTCCCAGTGAGCTTGGGGGAGGTGCCAGAAGGCGACCACCAAGGTGTCGCTGGGAAGAGGGGAGGTGAGGTTGGCACCCTGGGATGGCGCAAAATTCTTGACCTGCATTTTTCGGTGGTTTCAAAGATGTGAATATATTGAACATTGACAACGGATAGATATAATATATTGTAGGGCTTCCCACACCGGCGATGCGCCAAGGGGCCTGGTTGTGGTTCCCGTTGTCGTTGTCGTTGTCGTTGTGGTTGATTGTGGTTGTGCTTGTTGTTGTGCTTGTTGTTGTTGTTGTTGTTGTTGTTGTTGTTGCTGCTGTTGTTGTTGTTGTTGTTGTTGTGGTTGTGCCACAGTGGAATGCTTGGAGCGGAAGGTAGGGCGTGCAATCTCTTGGGATTCTTTGGAAGCGGTTTGCAAACACCTCCCTGTTGCCCTGCGGAGCTAAAAGCTTCCTAGCAGCAACAGGTCAGGGGTCATCTGTTTATCTCTTGGAACATATTGGAACCTTGATCATTTTTGACTGCAACCATGTACTGTAAAGCAATGAAACGCAGTAAGGCATCGAACAATGCAATATCGAACAGTGAAACAGAAAACTATCAACAATTTGGAATCTTGTTGCGGCATGTTGTTCTGAATCAGGTTTCTTCTTGTTGTTACTCCGTAGCACGCTCCCCCTTGCTTCGGCCGGGGTCGGCGGATTTGTATATATATATATACATATATATACATATATATACACACATTTCGTATAGATATTAATGATAACAGATAGGTAGATAGATAGATAGATAGATAGATAGAGATAGAGATAGAGATAGAGATAGCGATAGGGATAGGGATAGGGATAGGGATAGAGATAGAGATAGAGATATAGATATAGATATAGATAGACAGATAGTTAGTTAGTTAATTAGATATATATATATATATATGGTACCCCCCCCCAAAACCTATGTTTCTTCCTTTTTCATTGGTATTTACAGTGTTTTGGGCATATTTTGAGGGACTATTTTTT
Source organism: Symbiodinium sp. clade C Y103 (assembly GCA_003297045.1). Taxonomy (NCBI): domain Eukaryota; class Dinophyceae; order Suessiales; family Symbiodiniaceae; genus Cladocopium; species Cladocopium sp. clade C. The sequence goes on along the minus strand of BGPT01001630.1, from coordinate 52,568 downwards.
AGGTGCTTTTTTAGAACAAATTTGGACCTAGTTTTGAAGGATAATACTATATATATATATAGATACAATATACTTAGGGGAAATTTTCTCCTACNCAAACGACCCTTGGAACTAAGAACCAAGAACTAAGATTCCTCAGAAGAATTCTTAGTTCCATCTTGGTTCCCAGGCCCCCTTGGAACCAAGAACCAAGAACCAAGATTCCTCAGAAGAATTCTTAGTTCCANCCTGTGTGATTTCCATGATATTTGTTTTGGCAATTTCTATATAGAAATTCATGGGATGTTGAAACTTGCCAAGAATTCATAGTCTTGACACACATTGTTATAGTTTTCCAATGCACATCTGCTTGAAACCTGTAATACTTCTCGAAACAAAACAAGCCAAACATAGGTTTTGGGGGAGGGGGCTATATATATATAGAGAGATAGATGTATATGTATGCTGTATGTGTATATGTATGCATAATACAAATCTGTTCACTTCTGACTTCTGCGGGTTTTTTGGTGCCTCAATTTGAGTCGCATTTCCCACTTTGGGGATCCGAAATTGGATTCCAAGCAACAGGTGTTCCCTTCCCCCAAAAAACCAGGTCGAAACGGTACAAACATCACGAAGATCGATGAAACATGTACCGAATATGCATTCTTGGTTTCCCTCCAGCAGGTTGCCTTGTGACTCAGAATAAATTACACTTGGTTTTTGCAGACCAAACAAGGTCCTTTACATTTCAAAAATTGAATGAATTCCCATTTTTTTTTGTCCCCAAGAATTGCCACAGACGGTGACTACAATGCCATTTTCCAGGCGCCGTGGTAAGCAGAAAAGGGATGAAACCACAACTGGTGCATGGGGCGGACCACATGGGCAATGTGGGCGTCTTGGCGAAGAGCAGATTGTGATGCCTTCCACATCACCACACCACACCATCAAACCACCTTGAATATCACGGGACAGTACCCAGCAACATGATGACATTTGGGCATTTGTCCAAAATGGGGTGTCTCCCTATTTTATGGCCATTTCAGTGGGATGATTATATAACAAATGGGATTTGGTGGTACCCTTTTTTTGGAAAAACAAATGCTGTATTTACACCAGAGCAGCGCTTCTTCAACAAGACGAAACCGGAAATCTTCTTTCAGACACGCACGGCTGATATTGAATCCCTGAAATTTTGATCCCCGTGTGATGCTTCTGCGGCTTCTCTTTCAATGGAACATGACCTTACCCAACTTTCTTGGCCGAGGGAAATTGTATGGAAAGTGCGATGCTGACTATCAGCACTTCCACCCGCTGCCTGCGCCGGAATTCATGTACGATCTTTGCTCTTGTCGCTCAGAGAGAAACTCCAAACATGGTGCCGTGGAGTGTGTCAAGGCGAACAAGTCAAACCTGCAGAAATGGACAGTTCCATCTTCAATGTCTCTACTTTGCTTCGGGATATTGTCCATTGCTTTGAGAATCGGGATTGCATTCCGCAGATGTCAAACTTGATTCAATCGCCGTGCCGCACTGATAGGCTTCGGGGTGCCGGGGATCCACTATTTTTCCGAGGTTTCCCTGGCGAAATGACCGTGGTTTGCATCGGTTCCCTGCACAATTTGGCCAAATGCTTGGAGTCCCATCCTGATTTGCCAAAACTCGTGCGCGACTAGGTGCAGAATCAGTTGGGGAGAGCAAGGTTTGTGGGGGACTTGAGACTGGAAATTCCAAAACCTCTGGTTTTGGTTTAAATGTCTCAGAGATCATTCCCCGAAGAAGGTTTGAAAAGGACACTTGCCCAAGAACAATCGAAGATCATTGGATTCATGACTCTATAGCTGGAAATTGTGGTTTAAGGGCCCGAGGGTTTTCAACGTTAGATGTACAGGTTGGACACCAGCACGAAACTTAGGGAAGGCAACTGAAGGCAACCAGTAATTTTGCGACAAAAAGAAAAGTGGGAAAACACTTTTAAGTCACTGGTGTTTGCTCTTTACTTTTGACTGACACTTGACTCGTAACAATGCTAAACTTTTCCAGGTGTCAGATTTGGGCATTGTTCGCTGGGTCCTCAATGAGCAGGTGTACACCAGTCTGTTGCTTCCCGCTCACTGCAAACCTAATTGTCCCAGAATTGGTGGCACAGAAACCTTGTATTTGGAGTTAGGAAAGTAAAAGCCATTAGAAACCGAGAAACTCCCTAGGTCTCCAGTAGATTTTGCTTCAAACAGCTGGAATTCATACTTGTGTGCTTATTGTTGGTGAAATCATTGATGTGGGTATATTGTCAGCAGCACATCTCCTTTCTTGATTTCGAAAAACTCCCAGCTTCTTGTGGTCTCACGGTCCTGGCACGTGAGCATGGTCAAAACTCGCAACATCATCTCTTTTGTGGCTAGTAGATGCTAATCGGATTTCTCAGTTCATCGATTGTTAAAATATCCCCATTTGATATTGGATAGTATAGCTCCCAAAAAGTCAGCAACCCTCACTTATCAGTTATTGATCCCCTATATATCCCCACATATCCCTAGACTAGATATGTTTTCTGCTTGACACGCATATAAATCATAAACTATCCAGTGCTGAACGGAGGGAACGATTTGGAGCTAGGGCTATTCGCATTCCAAACAAAACATGGGGAGCCAGTTGGAGCCACGAATTGAGTTTTCCCAAGCACATGATAGTCTATATATGGAGATATTGTCAATTATTAGGAATTATTATATATCCAATTTAAAACCCTATCAAAACGAATATCCCCATCAACCCTGATTAATCCCATATCCCCATCAACCCTCATTTATCAGTTACATACATCCCCATATATCCCCAGAAAGTTTTCATGGTTGACACCCATATGATATATGTATATATATATATATAGAAGTAGTGAAGGTCAATTATTATCAGCTATTATCCAATTACTAACCCTATCAAACCATATTAAACCCATATAAATTGGATAGCAATTGGATAATCGTTGATAATTGATAAACATAGGGATAATAAATCATTGGATATCATTGGATATCATTGATATTAAAACTATTTTTTCTCCAAGTATTATCCAGTCATTATCCCTATTGAATCGACTTTTGTCAATCATCATCAAGTATGATCAACTATGATTATCCAATTACTATCTATGGCTTTGTCTGAAAATAGGGCACCCCAAAATGTGATGGTTGATCATCATTTTCCCCATTCAAATGTCTATAATTGGGGGGTATACAGCATTTTCAGACACACCCGTACATCTATAGTTACCATTGTTTGTTGACCAATCTACAAGGGCCTTCGAAAATTTCAATGGCAGTGGCAAGCAATTAGCAATTACCCTCTGGTTATTTAACATAGCCATGGAAAATGGCTCATTTATAGATGATTTATAGTGATTTACCTATTAAAGGATGGTGGTTTTCCATCGCTATGTTAAATAACCAGAGGGTATGATCCAAATGATGAAATAAATATGTAGATGGTGATTTATCCCCAAAGATGGTGATTTACCTATTCCCATTTATAGATGGTATTTACCTATCAAATCCCCATCAATCACCAGGTCCCCTCCAGGTGAGGTGGTGGTCATGGGCGGCGCCTTTGGGGAGCGCCGCGGCAACCGCACGCCCTGCGCCGAAGCGAACTTCTTCGATGGCCCGGAGGCGGCGCAGGCGCCAAGCTGCGGTGGATTTTCTTTGGAATAGAGAGATGTGATGATGTTTTACCGGGGGTTATGGTACCGATTTTATATATATATATATTATACTTATATGTATACTATATATATGTAATATACATATATTTATGCAAATGGGGATTGCTAGAATCAAATCCATCTGAGAACCCTTTTGCATTGTAGGGACTTTTGCATTTGTTTTCGCATGCAGTGTTTTTGATTGATTTTTTGAGCTCCGTTCTTTTGCATTGTATTTTCGCACTAGCATGTTCTTGAGCCTTTTTGACATTTTTGTCATCGTGTTTTTTTCTCCAAATTTTGCATTCCATGCTACGTTTTGTGTTGATGTTGTTCTAAAAATGAGCCCAGAAGGTGCCAGCCAACACAACTCTGCAGTATCACCAAACCAGTGGAAAGTTGTCACTGTAGATCATTGATGGCATCCAAGAACAAGTAATCTGTCTTGTCGCAGAAGAGGCTGTGCTGACCGCAGACTTCCGCAAGGTCGTGCTGGCAGGCCAGTTCCGCATTTTGTCCCTTGTTCCAGGCTTCAAAGACTAGAGTGCTTCAAATGGAGGTTTCCTAAAATGGGGCTACCCCTGAATCATCCCCTTTTTTTTGATTTTCCATTGTAAAGCATCCATTTTGGAGATCCCCCATTTATGGAAACCCCCAAATACTATACTGGTGGTTGCCCTCAAATATTCAGGGAGGGAACCCCCTGTTGATATGATATGGCCATCTTTTCTTAAAGTATTCACATGAATCAGGCTTGGACATCACGCACCAGACGGACATGCGGGTACTTCGGCAAGCTTGCGTTGAATCGCCAGCTCCCCTATCTCAATTTGTCTGGGACTTGTGCGAAAACTTCATGAATGTCTACCATGAGCCTTGGCCATATTGTAGATGCCTTCTCAAGAAACGAGCTTCCTGCATGATCATCACTGTCCGCATCAAACTGACCAAAAAACAAAACGAGGTATGCCTATCTTGAAGAAACCAACTAGTTTGTGCAAAGAACCTGCTCACGGACAAGCCTGTGATTGATCCAGCTGTGCATGACAACCAGACCTTAGGATTGGGGGGAGACCTTCGCTCCAGCGCATGACACTGTGCCTATCATGTGCCAATCTCAGCGTCGCGAAGCTACCAATTTTTATGACGCAGCGGGTTGGAAAAGTTTCTGGCAGGGAATCCCATCATGATAATAATATATACTCAAATGTTGTCATTGTGTCATATGTACTGTCTATACATGTCTATACATTATATATGTAATATGTTATATGTATATATATATATATGTTATATGTATATATATATGTTATATATGTATGTATATATATATATATGTATATATATGTATATATACATATATGTAAGTATATATCTATATATGTTGTATATGTATGTCATGGTACCGGCATCTATACACCCATCATGAATCCCGTTCAGGTACCTCCTGCGGCCCGATCTCTTTGAGGGGCAGGAGGTTCGAGTAGAGGTGGAGACTCAGGGCAGTCTCACTCGTGGGATGTCTGTTGCAGACTGGAAGGGCCAGTGGGGCAAAGCTGCCAATTGCGTGGTGCTCCGACGGCCCCTCGGCGCCACAAAAACTCACGGCAAATCGGGGGGAGATGCACAAGCCTCAAGATTAGGAAGATGAAGATCCCACAAGTATTCATCAAATTCCAACATATCAATGATGAACATGATCCATGTGGCATCATGTGACATGTGTTGATTTCTTCACGGTTGTGTGCCGGACCACCGAGGATATTGGACCCAGATGCCTACACGCAAACCTTTGTGGATGCGATCGGGCGCCTTCCACTCACCAGTGAATGATGTGCGCCACGAAAAATGCGTCCGACGGATGTGCCTAGGGATGGCTGCGCCTGGGCAGTTGGGTTTCCATCCCCACATTGTTGTTGATCTGGCCTCAGATTGAGATGGGGATGTCGCTAGAAGTGTTTGGTCTATGATGGTTTTGGTATATGATTTCCAACACTATATAACACAACGTACTTCCACATGTTGTATTTCAGTCTCACAAGTGCAGAAAAAAATGGACCAACAAATCGCTGGGCAAATCTTCTATTAGTTTGTTCGACCAGGATTTTCCCGATTGGATCTGACTAGCAGAAAGTCCATTGATGCAGCATTGAGTGTAGTGGAAAGCCAATGGGTCGACGGAGGAGTTTGTGGTTCGCTTCAACGATGCCGTGAATCAGCTACAGAAAGCTTCCAAAGGCAGTCAAGAGGTGCGGAGCCTCCATCGGTGTTGTGGCAGCCGTCGAAGATTGACTGCTTGGCAGGGCTGGACTTGTCAACCTTTGCGAGTTGAAACTCCTAATCAAATATCATTGAGTATATGAGCTGGTTGCAACATAGATTCGAACATATGCTACCTGCGTACTACCGCGGAGTTGGACTAGTTTTCAAACATTGCCTTCACACCTTTCCTCCAAAGAAGTTCGCATCACTGACGAAACACAACAATTTAAGGGATTGGTTCCTATCTCAAGTGTGCTTCAATAAGCGTGCCCCATGTTCACACCAGGCTTGCGATGTTTGTTGGCGGTACTCCCCCTCATGGAAGGGCACCCCCTAGGTAGATGAATTTATTTATAGCACAGTATATGATGATATCATATCATATCATAACTATCTATAGTTAGATTGGTAAAGATTAGAGAGATCATGTAGATATATTTGTTCTATGACTATTTCCATACAGTATTCCCATCACTATATCTACCTTCGGGGACCCTATCGCTGAGGCTCCAGCTCCAAAGCCAGCAGTGGATGGCTTCGCACGAGGCCCGTCGATGTGCCAATGTCATTGATATGGGATGATCAATATTAGGTTGGATGGTTTGGTTTCGAAATCTCATGATCATATTTCATGATAAGATGACATCAATGATATGGGATGAGGGTGACAGTTTCAGACCCCTCAGCGCTAGGAATGCTGTCTTATTGGATTATTACAATCACCAATATGATATATTGGGTAGTATAATCCCCTATAACCCCCTATCATCATCAACCAAACAGGTAGATACAATTAGATATATAATCCATATGTAATCCATATATATATATATATATAACCCATATGTGGATTGGTAGTATGATCCATAGAAATGGCTCATTTCTCAGTGATCAAAGCGGCTTCCTCAGGTCTCCTGGAGTCCCAGAAGCGATTTCAGCGGCTGCTGCGTCGCTTGCCGGCCGAGGCCATGCCGCTGTGTTAAACCAGCGTCCGCCGGTTTAGGGTAGAACAAGGCTTGAACAAGGGATTATCGTGGATTATCCATGTTCATGATCACCCCAAACAAGAATAGTTACTATAGTTGAGATGAATATCCAGTGATTTTTTCTGTCCTTTCGATTGGTTTTAGAGTGGCTAGATTTTGGTCGCGGTACCCCGGAAGGGCAACAGGTTTTCTGCCGCGGGGCAGGGATGCACCATTGCCTCTGCTACCATGCATGCAGCGTTCCAATGACTGCCAAGTTGTGCGGGATTTTCACTGAACTCTAAAGGATTTTAAAGGTACATGGCCGCACCGCAGGTGAATTGGAGTGACGAGCAGTTTCACTCCGCCTTGCAGGAATTGCAGAAGGAGGACAGCAGCAAACCCCTGGAGTGAGCCCCAGCAGATTTGATTGATTTGTCAACTTGCGCAACAAAGGCCAAGTGCGCATGGATGGGAAGAAGTTTCAAGTCAAGAACTGTACGTCCCATGTTGGAGCCCAAAATTGAGGATCAACAAAGCCCTTTCCACATGGTTTGGAATGATGTGGAACCATGAAACAAAAGGCCCTGGCAGCTTGGGCAGGGTAATAGAAGATCATGACGCTGCTTCGGAATGATTGGAATGATTTCCTGCCTCATGACATGGCCAGTCCTGGGTTCCACGCTAGGTTTCTAGGTGATATCCTATGGGGATGATGATCAAAACCTGGTATCCCAAATTATTTTATCTTTGGGTATGAACTGTATGAACATCCATTTACCAGCTATTTTGGTGTTCACCAGGGGATTTCATGGGTATTGTATTGACGCATAGACATATCCATGTTTAGGTCACTGAGTTCAAGCGTTTGTCGCTGAAACATTTGAAGATGTTTCTGTCCGGCCTGGCCATGAACCTTTCCAGTTTTTTTTCCTTTAAATCCACATAAATAACTGAAACAGTTGAATACCCATGCCACCCTCAGGCTTTTTGTGATTTGTGCCACCAGTTTCGATGATTCAACCCGGTAAGACACGCCAAATCTCCCAGTTCTTCCGAAAAACTCCACGTTTGGCTTAAACTTTGCCATTTCTAGGGATCCAACTTTCTCCAAGATTTCCTGAAATTTTACCAGGCCCCCTCCCCCCCGGTTATGAGATGTTAGAAGTTTCTAAGTTATATGGACATAACTAGAGTCATTAACTAGAGTCATGCAATGCTATATCCCATTTACTATAGTGTCATCCCATTAACCATAGCCCCGACCCAATTCTGAGATTTTATAAGTTGGTTTATAAAGCCATTACCATCCATGAACTGTAGTTCTATCCGTTCTTCCCCATAAACCCAACCGTTTTTTCCGCAGGAGCAGCAGCTGCTTCCCCAGGTGCAAGGCTTGACCAAAGACGTCCAGGCCTTGCAACAGGAAGCAGAGCTGGGCGGCCCAGGATGCCAAGGGGCCCGGGTCAAGTTGCCATGGGTCCACCATGAAATTCGAAGGATCATCAGCAAAAATGAGGGTTTCAGGTGTGACATGCTTAAACCTCATCAAAATTCAAGACTTTTCTACCAAACATGGGTGGTTGAGCAAGAAAATTGTGATTATTCTAGGTGAATTACAACGACGTCACTGGCCGAAGTCGTTGAAATTTTGCCTAGGATTTGGGGAACTATCCTCAACAATTATCAAGTTGGTGAATATTTCACGTTGGTGAATTATTATGGTCTACCTATATCTTTCAAGCTCCAAAGGGGAGACCTGCCCCATATGCAATCTCCCATCACAAGTTGACTAGTTCCTTGAAAAAGCAGTTCGCCAAAATGGCATTGACAACAAACACGGACACTTGGGACATCCTGCAGGCATTTCCAGCTCACTATCACTCAGGTGAGCAACACGATGTCACCGAGACCATTCGCTTCGTATTTTAATATTTTTAATTTTCTCTTGCAGCTCACCGGCGAAGACTTCCCTCAGCAAAGCTTGGCAAGATTTTTCTCTTTCAAGCACTGTTGAGGGAAGTCTTTCCCGGTGTACCGCAAGAGAAAATTCAATGTCGGGAGTGTGGCAAGATCAAGGTCCGCAAAAGAAACCTTCACAGATCTGGTGCTGCCAGTGCCCACTGCAGAGCAGGCCAAAGAGAGTGGCACCTTCATACAGGCGCTCTTCCTCACTGACGCCTTTGTATGGCGCATCCATGACTTCAGCTTGAAGCTGAAAGCCAAGCCATCCAAAATTGATGAGGAGGACTTGAGTTCGGAAAGAAGGTAGTGGAGCTGCTTCAAAAGCAGTTCGCCAAAATGGCATTGACGAAGCACAAACACACTGACATTTGGGATATCCTTGCAAGATGTCCCAAATGTCAGTGTTTCTGGCAGGCATTTCCAGCAGACTATCGCTCTGGCGTGCAACAAGATGTCACCGAGACCATTCGCTTCGTATTTTAATTTTCTCTTGCAGCTCACCAGCGAAGACTTCCCTCAGCAAAGCCTGGCAAGATTTTTCTCTTCAAGCAGTGTTGGGTGAACCGCAAGAGAAAATTCAATGTCGGGAGTGTGGCAAGATCAAGGTCCGCAAAAAAAACCTTCACAGATCTGGTGCTGCCAGTGCCCACTGCAGAGCAGTCAAAGAGAGTGGCATCTTCATACAGGCGCTCTCCCTCACTGACGCCTTTGTATGGCGCATCTATGACTTCAGCTTGAAGCTGAAAGCCAAGCCATCCAAAATTGATGAGGAGGACTTGAGTTCGGAAAGAAGGTGGTGGAGCTGCTTCAAAAGCAGTTCGCCAAAATGGCATTGACGAAGCACAAACACACTGACATTTGGAACATCTTGCAGGCCTTCCCAGCTGACTATCGCNGACGAAGCACAAACACACTGACATTTGGAACATCTTGCAGGCCTTCCCAGCTGACTATCGCTCTGGCGAGCAACAAGATGTCACCGAGACCATTCGTTTCGTTTTTGACAAACTGGGTGGAAGTGATCAGGCTCTACTCAGGGAAGTTTTCGCTGGTGAGCTGCAAGAGAATATTCAATGTCGGGAGTGTGGCAAGATCAAGGTCCGCAAGGAGACCTTCACAGATCTGGTGCTGCCGGTGCCCNGCCGGTGCCCACTGCAGAGCAGGCCAAAGAGAGTGGCATCGTGCCAACCATGCAGAAGCTTCTTGATGAGCGCTTGAAATGCGAAGAGATGGATGATGCCAACAATCTGGTCACCTGTGAAAATTGCCAGAAGAAGACATGCGCGGTGAAGTGGAGCGAAATCACTCGACCACCTCCACATCTTTGCCTATGCCTGAGTCGCTTCACGTTTAATATGCAGACCTACGACTTCACGAAGGAAAAGACGTTGGTGAAGATAGATGAAGGCTTGTGGATTGGCAGCTATGAACATGAGCTGTACCATACCATAATTCACACCGGCAAGGATGCTTCAAGTGGACTATGCTATAGGAAGGAGATCGGAGCCCACCGCCAAGTGGAGATTGCGGATGGTATATGGATGACTCCCAGATCAGAGAAGCTGAAGTCTCCCTCTTGGGAGGGAACCCTCCCGAGAAACTTTTGGATGACACCGCAATGTTCTTTTCCTCCGGTGCAAGCAGGCACCACCTTCCCCTGAAATTAGGATTCCCTTGTCTCTTGTAGAGTACGTAAAGAAGGAAGACAAGAAGCAATGATTAGAGCCAAACTGAGGATGGTGACTCGCGGTGGTTCACAGCCTCCTCTAGTTTAATCTTTTGTGAGGCTCCTTTGGTACCTTGCACAGTCTCGAGATATCTATCCATCTCCTATCCTACGGTGAAAAGTGATTCTTTGGAAGTGAGCGGGACGGCTTCCAAATGCACTGCATGGTTAATTTTCATTTCCCCCATTCACAAAGATTGAGGAGTATACCCCAGTAGACCCAGGCTCGCAGGGTAAGTGATTTATGCAAGAGAAACTGATGTTTCAAACCCGACAATCGGTTTTGACCAACACAAAACAATGCACAAATGGATTACATATATAATATAGTCCTGTTGAATACTATTAAAAATCATACAATATATATATATATATATCATTATACACATGTTGATATATTATCGGTAAGGTGGGCTTGGAATAGATCGAGTACTCTGGAAGAGTTGTTCAATGAAGATGCTCATCTTATTTTATCTTTTATTTCATTTNGAATAGATCGAGTACTCTGGAAGAGTTGTTCAATGAAGATGCTCATCTTATTTTATCTTTTATTTCATTTCACATGTTGATCAACATGTGTTGCCTGCACCACTGAGGAACGTCAGCCGATCGTATGCCATTTTGGCTGCAAGTTCCTGTGAGGTTGGATCGATCCCAGGCAAGCATTAGGCTCTTTTTTCTCGTGTGACCGCTCGGTGAGTTTTTGGTCATACGGGCCTGGGATCTGATCAATATGAGTCGTTTTCCCCCTGCGTATCCTGCTCCAACACCGCTTGCTCGCNGTGTGACCGCTCGGTGAGTTTTTGGTCATACGGGCCTGGGATCTGATCAATATGAGTCGTTTTCCCCCTGCGTATCCTGCTCCAACACCGCTTGCTCGCCAACACGCCATGGCAGCAGCTCGAGCTGCAGATGTAGTTCACCCAGATGATTCTGCAAGCAGGGTGGGATCGACAGCCTCCTGGAATTTGATNTGCTCGCCAACACGCCATGGCAGCAGCTCGAGCTGCAGATGTAGTTCACCCAGATGATTCTGCAAGCAGGGTGGGATCGACAGCCTCCTGGAATTTGATTAGAGATGATGCAGCTCCAGTGGCTGCTCAGCCGACATCAGCCAAAGCACCGCCTCCTGTGAGGCCCCAGGTGCTCCTTCTCAGAGTGGCCAGGCTGCAGCGCCTGATCAAGATGATGAAGAGCCCTTCCCGACGGATATGAATGCTCTGTTTCATGGATCAGCAGCAAAAGCTCCACCACCTGCGGCTCCAGCAACTCAGGCTGCTCAGCAAGTTCTAGGCAGTGCGCAGAAGCAGGCCGCCCGGCTTGCATGCCAGAAGGCTCGAGCANTGCGGCTCCAGCAACTCAGGCTGCTCAGCAAGTTCTAGGCAGTGCGCAGAAGCAGGCCGCCCGGCTTGCATGCCAGAAGGCTCGAGCAAGTCGCAGAGGCGCTCGCGGAGTGAGATGGGGCCAGATGCCGGCCATCAATGCTCAGAACTTTCAGCTTCCACCTTTTGTTCAACAACTGGGTGCCAAGCAGGACGAGCGTTCCATCTTGGTCATCAACAGCAGAGACCGAAGGATCCAATCGCCTTTTCAGGGATGGTTGGTGGATGAGATCCTGCTGAACGCCCAGTCAGGGGTCAACATTTTGGTCGATCGACAGCTTGTGAGATCGCCCAACACAGGCTACCATCTGAACCTGTTCTATGTGAGGACTTTGGATGGATTCAAGGTCATCATTGTTGGCTCCATGACCTCATACGGCACAGTCCCATGTGCCAAATGGGATGAAGACACCGGCAAGGTGATGGCTCACAAGGCTTTTCAGCCCTTTCGCTGGCCCAAGATGACCGACGAGAGCTCTACGTGGGTCGACGTCAAGGTCAAGGTGGAGGGTGACTTGCTCCTCCACTTGGAGCTCAGAGGGTACAGGTCTGATCAAGACATGACAGTTCAGATGAACTATCTGAACGACTACATGATCACGGCCTTGCAGGACCACCTCTTTGTTCCCTCTTGTGTGGTCACCATTTTCCAGGGCTGGAGAGTCGTTGCAACTTCGTTCGAAGTGGGTGGTAGGCTGTATGCTTGCAGTGATGGAGGAGTGGTTGTGGCGCTCGACTACCCACTGTGCCACTTTGAGATCCGCATGACAGCTACCAGCTCACCAGATTCAATCTGCAGACCGCTTGGAGTTCAGGTTCAGATCTTCTGGAGACAAGCTTGACGTCTCTTGCTCACAGGCCGTGGTTCCGGCTACTTGGCTATAGTGGTGTCAAGAGTGTCTGGGCCCACCTTGATCAAGAACGCCAAGTGGTGTAGGGAACACCATGCAAGGATCGAAGGGCCAGATCAGGCCATGCAGCTCTCGCAGTTGGCGGGAATTCATGCTCACTGGACAGCTGCCACAGAGGCCGCCTCGCTCGAGGAAACTGGGCCGCGTGTTGGTGCAGTTGCTGTGGATTCACATCCCAGCAACCTGCATCTGACATGTGAGTCGCCCTTGTACNGCCGCCTCGCTCGAGGAAACTGGGCCGCGTGTTGGTGCAGTTGCTGTGGATTCACATCCCAGCAACCTGCATCTGACATGTGAGTCGCCCTTGTACCGATCGTGCCCTGTGATTCACTGGCGCTGCAGGCTCATGATGTGGAGACGGAGAAGGAGACGGTGGTTCTGCCGCCCGTCACAGCGTGGTCCTTCTGGGTCAGTTTCGAGATCTCTCAGGCAGTTGGCTGGCCCAGTTGCGCCCAACCTCATTGTGGCTCCAAACTTGCCAGCTGAAGTCTCAGTGACCCAGCCAGGGCAAGCGGCTCCAGCACCTGGGATGTCAGGAGGTGCTNGTTGCGCCCAACCTCATTGTGGCTCCAAACTTGCCAGCTGAAGTCTCAGTGACCCAGCCAGGGCAAGCGGCTCCAGCACCTGGGATGTCAGGAGGTGCTCTTCGAGTGCATCGGCGATCGCTGGAATCCAGACTGTATGAGGACGTGGCTGATGCAGCGGTCACTCCACANTCCAGCACCTGGGATGTCAGGAGGTGCTCTTCGAGTGCATCGGCGATCGCTGGAATCCAGACTGTATGAGGACGTGGCTGATGCAGCGGTCACTCCACATGCCTTTTTGGAGCAGGTGAGTCAGGCGACATCCAGCTCTCATGGATCAGGAGTTGCTCGTGCTCCGAGAGGCCCCCCAGTCAGTTATGGTCCGGCGCCGGTCATTGAAGAGGTCGAAGAGTGCTGATTTGTCGGCTCCGAAATCCACCCATATTTGAAGGGTGCGGTAATTTACTTTCAGCTCGTTAGGCCGGACGGCTGAGCTGCACAGCGATCGTGAAAGGGATGCTTTGGGTTCAACCTGACATGACACCTGGGGGCCCCCCACATTAGGTTCCCCTTGTTTGGTCTGGGTTTTGTTTCCCTGTCAGTATCTAATGTGGTGTTGGGTCCCCCCCTGTTTTTGTTCAGGGTTTTCATGTTAGATGTTTGAACTCATTTGCTCATCCCAATTTCTCTGGTGTCACGAAGATCCAGCTCGGGGTCATGACACAACCGGATCCGGCATCGAACCCCGCCTCAGGTATGGAAACCCAGCGGGCGTGTTGTGGGATCCCAGATCGAACGGTGAGCGAGAGTGACTGATTGCTCCGTGAGTTCAGTCATCTTGTTTCTGTTTGATCTGTGTGATGTTCATTTTCTGATTCGTTTTTTCATGTTCATGATTTTGAATTGGATGCAGTAGGCTCGGGAAGAGCATGAGTGAGATCAGATTCGAAGTTGGCTCGTGAAGGGCATGAGTTCACTGACAGTGCATGTTCATGCCATCAGATATGCATGTGTTCACATACATTCTGTTGTGGCATGCTTACATGTTCATGTTAGGTTTTGAGCTCTGTTTTCCTTTGTTGTCGCTTGAGCATTCTCAATTCAGTGCAGAAATGGCTCGGATGCCCGACAGGTGGGCCTTAAAGGTCTTAGCTCTGCCAATCTTTTCTGAATCGTTTGCTCAGGCGTTGCTAAGATCGCCATATGCCAACCTTGCGCTCATCGCCAGCATGGAGGTGCGATCGGCGTCGGAGTTTGTGATCAAGGTGCATGACTGGTCAAGTACTCTGGAGGAAGATGTCAGAGATACACTTTTGGGAAGCCAGTTCATGCTGGAGCAATACTGGAGTATAGCTAGCTCGGTCGAGAAAGCTTTCTTTGCATCAACTGCTCAGCAACTGGGTTTTGGGATGTGCGACCCCTTGACGGTAGCCCTCAGTTCTGATGCAGCAAGAGCTCGTAGATCGCTAGCTATCAAGTCTTTGCTCGACAAGCCTGCTCAACCGCCCAGGAAAGTTCTCAAGAACGCGGTGGTGGAGGAGACTCACACTCCGCTGCTTGATCAGGAAAATGCGGCTAGGTGGAAGTGGGCATCTAAGCTCGAGGAGATTGGGCAACGAGCTGGTGGTCAATCTAAACTGCTCTTAGACACTTCAAACAGTGTTGAGTTGTCTAGTTCTGAGACAGCCAAGCTGCGCCAGCTCGTGCTTTCATCTGGGGCTCCCAGAACCATGGCTGCACATATTTCAGCCTGGGAAAGGTTCGAGGACTGGGCCACTAGTGAAGGTTTTTCTGTTTTCCCCTTAACTAGTGATTTGTTACTCAAATATGCTCTGGTTTTGGACGATCGTGAGTGTGGTCCGACGGTTGTGCCCTCATTTCGCACAGCAGTTCGTTGGGTCACGTCCAAGCTCGCGATCAACTGCCCAGATCTTGCCCATCCTGGTTTGATTGCAGTTCAGAATGAGATCATTAAGAAACGGGCGACCACCTTGAAGGAAGCGGTGCCCATACCCTTTGCTGTGGTAGGTTGTCTTGAACTCTTTGTCATGGATCGCAAGGAACCAGATGCCGCTCGGCTCTTTGTTTGGTGGTGGCTCTGTATGGTCTTTGCCTCTCTGCGATTTGATGATGCTACCCATGTCAAGCCCGCAGAGCTGGTCATGCAAGAGGAGGGCCTGTTTGGAGTCGCCTGGCAGACCAAGGTCGAGCGCCGTCGCCGTGGCACTAAGTTTGTGGTGCCCAAGGTAGGCTTCCGTGACTCTGGATGGCTCGAGGAGGGTTTCACCTTGCTGTTGCTCGAGGACCCCGATCGTGATTTCTGGATCCGGGATCTCAATATATCCGATCGGCGCCTGCCTCATATCAACGATCTCTGCAATGGCTCAAGTTCTTTGCTCGCCATGTGGTTTACCAGCACCAGATGGGAACTGAGGCAGAGATCAGAGCCCTGGTGGAGAAGGTAGGAAAGATCACAGCACACTCTGCTCGAGTTACGCTTCTGGATGCAGCTGTTCATGCTGGTCGCACCACTGAAGAGATTGGGTTGCAGGCCAACTCGAAGAATCCAGGGCCGCTCGTGTTGAAGTACACACGCAATCGCTCTACGGTGCCAGCGCAGATGGTCCAGCAGTTGGTCAAAGACATCGTTGAGCAGCATCATCCTTTTGAAGCTCGGGAAGATGTGGAAGCGATCGAGGCTGATGAGAGTGCGCTGGATGAAGTGCAGTTCTTTGTCAAGACTCATGGTCGCAATTCTCATGACTATCGCTACCACTGCTCAGTTGAAGATGATCCCATGACGCTCGCATGTGGGCGTCTGCAGGTCTCTGAGTGTACGGAAGTCGGCTCCGCGTTGCCAGATGCTTCATTGCTCTGCAAACATTGCGCCAAAGCTCGTCCAGACGTAGCCTCTCGGTGCTTTGCAGTGCTGTGATCATAGGCCTCCGTACTGCACTGAAACTTTGCTTAATTTAGTTTGAGGTGCACATGTCATTCCTGCTCTGTTTGTGATTTGCGGATCCTGTTTTTAATTTCAGCAAGTGTTTGGCTCTTGAGATTCACACCAATCATGGTCGATCGCACCGTGTATGCGGACGACAAAACCCCAGACCTGCCGCTGCGGCAAATCTTGGGGAGGCAAAGGATCTCTGAAGACCTGTGCAGATGCTGGGCTGCTCAGCGTCGAAACGTTCGCCATGTTGGGGGACACCATTGCCACAGTGAAGGCGACGCTCAAAGCCATTATCCCTGATCACACCAAGTTTGGTGCTGATCAGCCTGCTCAGGAGCTCGCCTTGACGTCCTTAGCAGCGACCACTTTGCCGCTCGGCGTGCCAAAATGGAGGAGGATCCATCCAAGGTGCCGGAGATTCCGGGAGAAGATCACGCTGAATTTCGAGAGACTTTTGTCGCTCGACATNCGCTCGGCGTGCCAAAATGGAGGAGGATCCATCCAAGGTGCCGGAGATTCCGGGAGAAGATCACGCTGAATTTCGAGAGACTTTTGTCGCTCGACATCCGCCTTTGCACCGTGAGCCCCACAGAAAGTTCGCGGAGCGTGTTCAACGTGATCACATGGTGCACGGATTCGTGCATTTCTATGAGGTTGGCGAGATCCGCACCCGCAATGAGCAGATTGCTCAGAAGTCTGGCCTTTCCAAGAACGCCGAGGACTTGCTGCGGGTGGTGATGGTTGATCAACCGTCCAATGCCAGCTCGGAGTCCCAGGTCATGGACAAGCTCCACGCCTTCTTCATCACGTTGGAGTACTTGAACATTTGTGAGTTCTCCTTCAAGGCGGGTCCGCTCAAGTACCTCTCAGAGCTCGAAGAGTGGCGCCACGAGAACCGTGGGCTTGCACTGCTCCTCACCGTGGACACCTTGATCAGGAAGAAAGTTCACCGAGTGTGCTCAGACCAGAGAAAGAAGTTTGGCTCCTTCTCTGCTGCTTTGCTTGAAGTTCTGAACAACCACAAGCAGCTCTGGAATGATGCTCGCTCGAATGCTGAACTAGACAAGTTCAAGCAGGCTTCCACCTCGGCACCGGCCACTCCGCCGAAGAAGAGGCCTCGATCGACTTTGCGTTCTCCTCCCAAGTCCGCTCCCAAGGCCAAGAAGAACAAGCAGCGGCGGCTCCGTCAGAAGGCTCAGCTTCAGAAAGCCAAATCGCTGTTGGCCAACCAGACGAGCAAAGAACGATCGGAGACCACCCCTCGTCCTTCTCGAGATGAGCGTGTTCCTGCTCAGGAGTGGCAGTTCAAGTATGCTGGTCCGAAACGGTGCCCCTTCTTCAACTGCTCGCTCGGTTGCCGGTTTGGGGATCAGTGCCGCCAGAAACATGCCTGTGTCGAGTGTGGTAAGGACCACCCTTGGCATGGCAACCACTGAGAGGCTCCTGCTTTCCCGGGTGAGGCGATCGCCCCGCCCCCTGGGTGTTCAAACAATGAGAGTTTGGTGCCTTCTGTGGATCCTGACTCGAGATCTGCCCCTTCGGCTGGCTCCAGTTTTCAGTGGTCTCAGGGCGAACCTGGGCTACGTGGATTGCGTGGCACAGGACCTTATTTTCTGGAAATTTTCTCAGGCACAGCTGGCATTTCTTCGGCTGTTCGCCTTCTTGCAGTGCCAATTTTGCCGATCGACATTGTGCTTTGCGATGAGGTCACAGAGTCGGTCGACGTTGTGGATCTGCAGGTCTGGCAGACGGTGATGCAGGCCATTGCGCTGGGGCTCATTTTGTTTTTGCATTGCGGCACGCCGTGCAACACGTTCACTGCTGCTCGCAAAGATGATGGTGGGCCGCCTCCTTTGCGCTCGCTTCTTTTTCCTATGGGTCTGCCAGCTCTCTCCGTGGACAATCAATACTTGGTAATGCTTGGCAATATTTTTCTTGAACGTTCTGTCGAGGCTTGTTTTGCAGTTTTTGTTCTAGGTGGTAATTTTTCAATTGAGAACCCCCTTTTGAGTTTGATGTGGCAAACAGAGCTCATGCACGAGCTGATCCGCTCGACCAGAGCCTTCTCCCTGGACATGGACCAGTGTGCGTTTGGCGCTAGCTCTCGCAAGCCGACACGCCTGCTGTGTTCCACAGATCTGCTCGATTCAGTGGAGGTGTCTTGTCCTGGTGGTCATCGCCATATGCAGCTCAAGGGCAAAGTTTGGGATCCCAGCAGTGGCAAATTTGTCTTTCGTACCAAAGCTGCTCAAGTATATCCTTGGGCTCTTTGTGCTGCGATCGCTGTGTCCATCCGGGACCTTTTCTTTGATCCTCTGGCTCATTTTGCGCCCACCTTTGCGCTGACTACGCCTGCTGCCGCTCGGAAGCGACCTCTGGGATCAGGCAAACCATGGCCGGGTCATCGGCAGCATGAGACCGCTGCCAAAGCTCAATGGTCTGGCTATCAGCTCAAGCGCGGTGCTGCCAAGCCCTTGCTGGAATTCGAGATGGAACCTGGGGAAGCTGTGCTCGCTGCCTTGCAGGTCGTTCACCCCTTCACTGTGGCCATGCCCATGGATGATGCTGCAGAACAAGCTCTTCAAGCCTTCGCTCTGCCTAATGAACAGCTGCTCCGACATCGTGCTGCTCAGCATGGCTTTTGGGAGCGCAGGGCTATTGAGCTCCTGCCCCGTTCGGCGGCGCTCATTCAACAGCAGCCTGACCCTGCTCTGCGACGCCTGCTTTGGGGTGCTTCGCTCGATGAACCTCCGCAGCTTGGGAAACTTTGTCATGTGGAGCTCTATGCGGACATGCTGCGGGCGGCCAAGTCGGTGGATCAAGATCTCCCGACCTTTTTGTTTCATGGATTCCCGATCGTTGGCCCGATTGCTCCTACAGGTCGCTGGCCTCCTTATGAGAAAGCGCAGCCTGCCCTGCCTGTTCAGGATGCAGTCGATAGGGCCTGGGATCTTCGCAAGAAAATTGTAAAGAGGGTATGGGCAGTTCCAGTAACCCAGAATTTGCAGAAGATCTGGGATGCCTCGCTCGAAGATGTGGAGGAAGGCTCATGTTTGGGGCCCTTCTCCAGTGAAGATGAGNAGTAACCCAGAATTTGCAGAAGATCTGGGATGCCTCGCTCGAAGATGTGGAGGAAGGCTCATGTTTGGGGCCCTTCTCCAGTGAAGATGAGGTGACCGCACTGGATTGCTCGGACTGGCTCCCTACACAACGTTTTGAAGTAGTTCAGAAAAACAAAGTTAGAGGCTGTGATAGTGCCACTACTAACATGATCAACCAGGTGACCGTGATCACTGAGAAGCTGCAGCTGCCCTCAACTGATGCGAATGTTGCGGCTTTGAGACGGCTCCGTCAGATTCGACCCGAGGATGATCTGGCGGGTTGGGTTCTGGACGAAAGGAAAGCCTACAGACAGGTGGCGGTGTGACCTGATCATAGAAGATTCTCTGTCATTTGTCTGAAGAACCCGACCACTGGTGCTCCTAATTTCTTCATCATGGTGGGTCATTCTTTTGGTTTGGTTTCTGCTGTATACAACTACAATAGGCGCTCTGCGGCAATCAATGAGTTTTTGGTCGAGCTGTTTGGGCTCGTGGCTTTTAGTTTCTATGATGACAAGTACGGCTTCGAACCTGCTCAGCTCGCCCCCAGCGCCAAGTGGATCGCTGAAAGTGTTCACCACTGGTTGGGAGCCAAATTCGATCGGAAGAAGCTGCAGCTCTCGTCGGCTCCGACCATCTTGGGAGTGACGTACAACCTTGCAAAGTTTCAGCTCGAAATCAAGCCCGAGAGAAAGGAGGAGCTCACTGCAGAGATCGATGGCATTCTTTCAGCTGGCCTTTTGGATCCGGGGTCTGCCGGGAAGCTCAAGGGCAAGCTCATGTTTGGTGCGTCTCAGCTCTGGGGCAAAGTTGGCCGTGCGTTCTTGAGAGTGATCTCCGAGCGCCAATACCTGAGGTTCCCAATCAGCTCCGAATTCAGACTAGATCCTCCTCTTCGTGAAGCTTTGCGACACTGGAAGATGCTGGTCAATGAGGGTCCGCCCAGAACGATCGACATCATCATGGTGCCCACAAAGCTGTCTGATGTCGTCATCTTCACGGACGGGTTCACTCCTGATCCTAGGACGAACGATCGTAAGCCAGATAGGGTAGGTGCTGTTATGTTTGATCGTAGGTGTAGGTCCCCTTTGCAATTCACTGCGGTCGTCTCTGAGTCAGTCAAATCCAAATGGCTCGAGAGGACGACCCAGATTGTTCCTGTACCTAGAGGTCTTAAAGACCAACAATTTTTAGTTAAACCAAGTCTTGAACTTTTTTTTAGTTAAACTATTTTTTGTTGCACAGTGCTCAAGAGAAAAAAAGGAAAAAAGTATGGTTTGTGCTGCCATTGCAAAGTGCATGGTAGCATAGCTGAGCAATCATTCTTCCTTTCTGTATGCCCATCAATTTTGACACCTTGCACACATATCAACCAAAATGCACTGGTTGTTTATATAGTTGAACGACTCACAGCAGTAGCCGTGGTTCAAAGGCACAACCCCCACCAGCAGATCTCAGGGTAAGGCCCGGACAGGTCATTGCTACAACAAAAATACATACACAGGTATATATATATATATATGTATGTATATATATATGTGTATATATATATATGTATACGATGTTTCTCTCATAATATTTCCAATACCAACAACAAGATGCAAATGTTCATGCACGCTTTTATTTTTGGGCATCTGTTTTGTTAACGTAAACATCAAAACATGCATTCTTGAAAAGNTTTCCAATACCAACAACAAGATGCAAATGTTCATGCACGCTTTTATTTTTGGGCATCTGTTTTGTTAACGTAAACATCAAAACATGCATTCTTGAAAAGTTACCGCGCATTATAGCATTATAGACATTCGCATCAACATGCATCTGCGTGTGCTTGAGACAAGTCCGCGCCAAAAAACCCAACAGATGCAAAGTATTGTATGCTGACCAGCAATGCACATAGAGATGCATGTTTCTGCAAAATTTCCAAATTTANGAGACAAGTCCGCGCCAAAAAACCCAACAGATGCAAAGTATTGTATGCTGACCAGCAATGCACATAGAGATGCATGTTTCTGCAAAATTTCCAAATTTACTGTTTATGCCAGTGTCTTCCATGCATGCGCCATCTTTAGTTCTAGACAAAAGCGAAAGGCATGAAGATGCCAGCAACACTACCAAGCCAATAACTACATGTCACTTGGACAATGAACAAATCTAATATATATATATATATATACAGATCGAGTTTCCCACCGTCTTTGGAGGTGAAACAAAGTCTGGAGACGACCCCGGGAAAACCGAAAAACATAAACTAGCTTAGGGTTTTTTTCGGTTTTCCGGATTCCGATAAACCCTAAACAGGTGATTCTTTGAGGTTTTCCAGGTCCCGATAAACCCTAAATCTTTCATTACCGACAAACCCTAAAAGTGGCAATTCTTGTCAAAATATATGTCAACATTCCCACCATCTTTGGAGGTGAAAGAAAGTCTGGAGACGAACCCCGGAAAACCGAAAAACANCCTAAAAGTGGCAATTCTTGTCAAAATATATGTCAACATTCCCACCATCTTTGGAGGTGAAAGAAAGTCTGGAGACGAACCCCGGAAAACCGAAAAACACAAACTAGCTTAGGGTTTTTTTCGGTTTTCCGGATTCCGATAAACCCTAAACAGGTGATTCTTTGAGGTTTTCCAGGTCCAGATAAACCTTAATTTTTCATTACCGACAAACCCTAAAAGTGGCAATTCTTGTCAAAATATATATGTCAAAATTCCCACCATCTTTGGAGGTGAAAGAAAGTCTGAAGACGAACCCCGGAAAACCGAAAAACATAAACTAGCTTAGGGTTTTTTTCGGTTTTCCGGATTCCGATAAACCCTAAACAGGTGATTCTTTGAGGTTTTCCAGGTCCCGATAAACCCTAAACAGTTGATTTGTTTTCGATTTTCCTGATTCCGATAAATTCTAAACAGGTGCTTCTCTTTGGTTTTCCAAGTTCCGATCTTTATATATATTGCCGACTAAAATTGCAATTCTTGTCAACTTTAAATTTGCATCTATAATAAAATTCGCACCNTTCTCTTTGGTTTTCCAAGTTCCGATCTTTATATATATTGCCGACTAAAATTGCAATTCTTGTCAACTTTAAATTTGCATCTATAATAAAATTCGCACCATCTTTGGAGGTGAAAGAAAGTCTGGAGACGAACCCCGGAAAACCGAAAAACATAAACTAGCTTAGGGTTTTTTTCGGTTTTCCGGATTCCGATANACCCTAAACAGGTGATTCTTTGTGGTTTTCCAGGTCCCGATAAACCCTAAATCTTTCATTACCGACAAACCCTAAAAGTGGCAATTCTTGTCAAAGTACCTGTAAAGATTCCCACCATCTTTGGAGGTGAAAGAAAGTCTGGAAACGAACCCCGGAAAACCGAAAAACATAAACTATAGCTTAGGGTTTTTTCGGTTTTCCGGATTCCGATAAACCCTAAACAGGTGATTCCTTGTGGTTTTCCAGCTGCCTGTACAAAACCCAACGGAGCGACAAACAGACGTGCACGCAAGGTCAACATGTGATTTCTCTTTTCGACGCAAGTATGTCAAAAAATATTTCTTTGATAGCACGTAAAACTGTCCATATGCATGAACAACATTTACACACACAATCAGTCAAACGGCAAGCCAAAAGAACGCAAGCGAAATTAGCTGGTGAACAGGCACCAGCACAAGAGAAGGGCATATATACAGAATGGCCTCCCTTACTTGGAACCCCTGGGTTGGAAACCTGGAAGCATTGCCACGGGATCCCAAGCAGCAATGCTCCAGGTTTCGTAACCAGGTTTGCCCGAGCAAGCGCGTTAGCCCATGTGCCTTGCTCTCATACACCACCTGCTTTATTTCTACAGGCAGTGCGTTGGCCCCAAGGCAAGGTTCCAGCCCCACACCCGGCCAGCGGTGTGACCTCTTCGAGGAGGTTCAGGTAGGGCGCCACAAAACGATGCTATATAGAGATACATACAGACAGATTAGGTAGATCTAGAAAAGGCAAGATAGGAGTGGATAGGGTAGGGAAAAAAAGAATGTACGATAGGAGAGGATAGTATGTAAGATAGGAGATGATAAGAAAGGAAGACAGCAAGAAGGAAGGAACGAAAGAANGATAGGGTAGGGAAAAAAAGAATGTACGATAGGAGAGGATAGTATGTAAGATAGGAGATGATAAGAAAGGAAGACAGCAAGAAGGAAGGAACGAAAGAAAGAAAGAAAGAAAGAAAGAAAGAAAGAAAGAAAGGAAGAAAGGAAGAAAGAAAGAAAGAAAGAGAGAGAGAGAGAGAAAGAGAAAGAGAGAAAAAGAGGAAGAGAGAAAGAGAGAAAGAGAGAAAGGAAGGAAGGAAGGAACATGGATATAGATAGATAGATACAGACAGCTAGGTTTAACAAATAAATAGACAGATATAGACAACTAGATATGCAAGAACA
>BGPT01001629.1:115142-129686 GCA_003297045.1 Symbiodinium sp. clade C Y103 | reverse complement strand
CATGATACTCAGGATGCATATAATTGGCACCATGCACTTTGTACACATATGGAATGTAGGCTGGGGCATCATGTTGTTGTTGTTCTTCTTCTTCTTCTTTTTCTTCTTCTTGTTGTTCTTGTTCTTGTTCTTGTTGTTGTTGTTGTTGTTGTGGTTGTGTTTATTGTTGTCATTGTTGTTGTTGTTGTTGTTGTTGTTGTTGTTGTTGTTGTTGTTGTTGTTGTTGTTGGGTTGTTGTTGTCAAATTTGTTGTTGTTAAGTTTGTTGTTGTTATGTTTTTGTTGTTGGGTTTGATTTGCGCAAATAAATAGTCAGAAATGTGTATGCAAATGATTACATGTATTTACAATTGTGCAAGCTTTGATTTCAATAACAAAAAGCAAAGAGGCAGNAGCAGGAAATGCAAAAAAGGCAAAAAAAGCAAAAGCAGGAAAAGCAAAAAAAACAGAGAAGCCAAAAAGAAGCAATAAAGCAGGAAAAGCAGACAAGCACAAAAAGCAAAAGCAGGAAAAGCAAAAAAAAAAGCAGGAAAAGCAAAAAAGCAAAAAAACAAAAGCAAGAAAAGCGAAAAGGCAGAAAAGCAAAAAAGCAAAAAAAGCAGGAAAAGCAACAAAAAGCACAAAGCAAAAAGCAGGAAAAGCAAGAAAAGCAGGAAAAGCAGAAAAAGCAGAAAAAGCAGGAAAAGCGGGAAAAGCAGTACAGGAGGCAGGAAGAAATCCAAAAAAAATTCCCTAAACAAAAAAAAAAAAATCCCTAAATAAATGGGTCTCCATTTTGCATTATCATATTCCCATCAAGTCCCACTAAATCCATGATTTATCATGAAATTGATGATGCATCTCATGAAAAATCACATCAAGTCCCATGAAATCCCCATGGAAATGTGGCTATCCATAGGTCAACTTGGTCCAGTTCTAGGCCTGGAATAATCCAGGTACCAATCGAAAAAGGCGGCACCTCAGCAACGACAAGGTGGGGATGGGTCAAAACTTAAGATACCACAGGTTTTTAGTGTAGGTTTAGTATTAAGCATCTAATTATGGGGCTACCCTATTTGGACCTAGACCCAGATCTCTACACCCTATGCTCGGAAACGACCATAGAATGCTGCGGTTCAAAAGAAGCAGCTTTCACCTTGCGCATTTACACAAATACGTGCTTCAGCAACGACTAGACTTGAATCTGCCGTGACGTTCATCATCCATGAAGAAGTTGCTTCCTATTGCATTTTGATACACTTCGACATCCGTGGAGTCCAACTGCACCTGTGAGGAATCCCAATGATTCCATGACTGCAAGTAACATTATTTTTCACTGGAATCTCCCAATCTTTCCTTCATCAACTCCGCCAAGGAGCCAGAACGAGCATGACGAGCATCCCAGTACAGGACCTGCTGCGACCCAGGGCCCCTGAAAGGTGGTGAGTTCACTAGGTGAACTGCTGGGTTTGTGGTGACTACATCTATAGTTACAGTAGGTGGGTTTAGAAGTGTTTATAAACTAACTTATAACTAGGGGGCACCATGATCTAGCATAACTAGACTCAGACGGATGATCGGCAGCCAGGGGGCACCACCTCATAGTGATCCGGTGGATGCCAATGCATCCGATGGGCCAAATTGACAGAACATGATGATAGAACCAACAAGCACCAGCATGTTGCTATGAAAAACAACTGGAGGGTAAATCAAATAATCAAAACGTGATTAAGATCGATCAAACAATACTGCGGTAAACTGTGACCTTTAAATCTTTAAATCTCAGAACCATATAGGTCTATTTGGCTGCGGCTCAAAAACGGGTATGGATAGTTCCGCGGTGATCCATGCCTATGGATCGGTCTGGATCATCTGTGTTTTGGTATGGACCAGGGGTATGGATCCCCTGTGGCTTTTAAGCCTTGATCTGGACCTTAACTTTGAGCCGCAGCCATAGGTATACAAACAACAACCCAAAAAAAACGGGACCGCTACTTGTGCACATGACCGACATCATTCTTGTTGATCCAACAATAAATCTGCTGGTTGAAAGTGAAGAGTTCCCAAATCCAGAAAGCAAGCTTGGCAACTTTGCTGGCTCTGGTATATTTACCTCAACGAGTTTAATGACATCCTGAGGAAGGTAAATCATGGCACACAACATGTTCAAAATGTGGATTGGACGTTATTTCTACAATACACCCTTCTTTTTTTTTGCATAGCATGGTATACAAACATCTATCCACACGTCCCATCAAATCGCCAAGGCACCGATAAGTCCTCATCACCATAGGGTGGCAGGCCGCCTCTGGAGACCTTCTCGCCTGGGAACTGGGAACGAAATCCTGAGGGAATGACTTGGGGTCCCCAAATCACTGGATTGGTTCATGGGAAAATCTACAGGAAACCATGGTTTTTACGATCAAATATGGGTGTTTCCTGTAATTTTTCCCATAAACCAATCCAATGACCAAAAAAAGTGGGACCTGTCGAACATATCACCTGGAGATTCCTGGAAATGATTCAGCAAACATGATGCCTTTGACATGTTGAAAAAAAAAACACTGAAAGAAACATGCTTTCAACATCTGGAGGAAGCAAAGTCACGTTGCAACGACCTGCTCTTTTACTTTTTTGATACATGTTCAATGAAACATGACAAATCAGGAGTTGGATACATCCCCATCAATTCGATGAAATGAACCCACAACATCCCTTTGCTGATGATTCGATCGCCTTTCTATTAACAGCAAACACTTCACACCGTCATCCCGGAGCCATCTAACTGAGAGAGGGAGAGGGGCTTCCATATTACCCTATTGACCCTATGGTAATTTAACATTGCTCTGGAAAAGGGACCGTTTATAGATGATGTTCCCATTTAAACATTGGGGTGTTCCATAGATATCTCGTTTATGCTAAATGTCCAGTGAGTATATAGTGTGTCATCCCCATATACTCACTATGTCATAAATATCTCATATAGATATCTCATATATACCATCCCTATCGTATATAGATATCTCAAGAATATGTGTAGGTCATCCCCTCCCCAGGTGTGGCGAGCCTGCACTTCTCTCTGCAACTGTAGTGCTCAAGCCTGGCAACATGTACACAGCTGCTCCATGTATAATAGGTAAATATACCAACATACCCTGTGGTTTAGAAAATGGCCCATTTACAGATGATAAACATGGTGATTTGCCTATTAAAGATGGTGGTTTTCCATGGCTATGTTAAATAAGCAGAGGGTATATTTCACCACAACTTCAGCTGTTTACGTAGAGGTATAGCACATCTGGAGCATATGAAGAACCAAGTCCACAGAACATACCTTTGAGACCGGGACTTTCCAATTCCTTCCATGGGAGCCTGGGCAATTCGGCAAAGTTCTGAACACTGCCCCAGCCGAGCCTCGTTCCACGGATTCGCCAACTGACCTGGATTTCCAGTGCAATGCAAAAATGACCCAGTCATGTAGGCAAGACTAGCATACATGGGGCATGGGGGATTGCCAAATGAAAGAATCTGGGTTGTTCATGGAGCTGAGTCGAAGTTCACCATTCCCAGATCATCCACACGGCCATTTCTTACATGACCCATATGGTTTTTAAGATCATTGATCCAACATGATCCAAGTCTATGCAAAACATAGATTCATCAACCCAGTGATTACCCTCTGGTAAACTACATAACTATGGAAAATCACATTTTTTTTATGGGACAATGCACTATTTCAATGGCCATTTTCAATAGCTATGTTAGTTTACCAGTGATTAGACCATTTGAATATTCTAACTCTGAGGCCCCTGCAGCATCGCTGGCGTGGAGATTTTGCGGCACCGTGGTACCGTACCTCTGCATTGACTTCTTCGGGGTCAAGTCAGTGGTTGTAAAGGACACGTGTTTTTTTTTGGATACTGTACAACCAGCAAAATCTGATGTTGGGTTATCAACCAACTAACCAATATGTTGATATTTTTGGGGGGTATCAATGTCAGAATGGAAAATCATATGGGACATATACCAACATATCTGATTCGGGGTATGGGTCAATGGGTCGAGTCATTGCACCTTTACTCAAAGCCACAATGAAATAATATGCAGAGACACAGATTCCAACCAATTGGCAGCTATCGAACCTCAAGACTGGTAAATCCAATGATTAATCATCCCGAAATATCCCCACTATTTCCAGCAGATGGGGGTTTTCAAATGTTTGTCAGTCATCCTCCAATGATATAGGTGTTTCTGACATTGGCAGAATTGTACCTGTGGCACCTGCGCGCCACCGCAATATGCACCACATTGATGGCGTGTCTTCCAGTCTAAACAAGGCCAATCAATGACTCATGCAAAATCAGAATTGCTGGATCGTTTGGAATATCATCAGAGAGATAGTTTGGAATATCAGAGAGGTAGTTTGGATACTTTCGAATATATCACTCATAGATCCTACAATACCTTACAATGGAAATTCCATTCCACAATAGCTTACTTACCTTACAATACCTTACTTATAATAGATCTTACAATATATCTTACAATGGAAATTTCATTCCATAATAGCTTTCTTACCTTACAATACCTTACTTATAATAGATCTTACAATATATCTTACAATGGAAATTCCATTCCATAATAGCTTACTTACCTTACAATACCTTACTTATAATAGGTCTTGCATTATATCTTACAATGAAAATTCCATTCCACAATAGCTTACTTACCTTACAATACCTTACTTATAATAGATCTTACATTATATCTTCCGATGGAAATTCCATTCCATAATAGCTTACTTACCTTACAATACCTTACTTATAATAGATCTTACNNNTTACAATACCTTACTTATAATAGATCTTACAATATATCTTACAATGGAAATTCCATTCCATAATAGCTTACTTACCTTACAATACCTTACTTATGATAGATCTTACATTATATCTTACAATGGAAATTCCATTCCATAATAGCTTACTTACCTTACAATCCCTTACTTATAATAGATCTTACATTATATCTTACAATGGAAATTCCATTCCATAATAGTTTACTTACCTTACAATACCTTACTTATAACAGATCTTACAATATATTTTACAATGGAAATTCCATTCCACAATAGCTTATTTACCTTACAATACCTTACTTCTAATAGATCTTACAATATATCTTACAATGGAAATTCCATTCCATAATAGCTTACTTACCTTACAATACCTTACTTATAATAGGTCTTTCATTATATCTTACAATGGAAATTCCATTCCATAATAGCTTTCTTACCTTACAATACCTTACTTATAATAGATCTTACAATATATCTTCCAATGGAAATTCCATTCCATAATAGCTTACTTACCTTACAATACCTTACTTATAATAGGTCTTGCATTATATCTTACAATGGAAATTCCATTCCACAATAGCTTACTTACCTTACAATACCTTACTTATAATAGATCTTACATTATATCTTCCGATGGACCTTACTTATAATAGATCTTACATTATATCTTCCGATGGAAATTCCATTCCATAATAGCTTACTTACCTTACAATACCTTACTTATAATAGATCTTACATTATATCTTCCGATGGAAATTCCATTCCATAATAGCTTACTTACCTTACAATACCTTACTTATAATAGATCTTACAATATATCTTACAATGGAAATTCCATTCCACAATAGCTTATTTACCTTACAATACCTTACTTATGATAGATCTTACAATATATCTTACAATGGAAATTCCATTCCATAATAGCTTACTTACCTTACAACACCTTACTTATAATAGGTCCTACATTATATCTTACAATACTATCTTTCCTCCATGGAAATTCCTAAAGTCACCTGCCGCCAAAGTTTCCCCCTGAACCTCCCAGGCCTCGCGGTCACTCGGCGCTGCAGCGGGCCATGGCAGCTCTCAACTGCTTGGTCTGAACATTTGGTGTCCCCAAATTCCTCAAATTTGGAGGTTTATCATGGTTTATCAATGTTTATCAGTTTATCAATGTTTATCAATGTTTATCAATGTTTATCAATGTTTATCAATGTTTATCAATATTTATCAATGTTTATCCGTACGGGGGCTTTATCGGACCTTAAAAATGAGTCCGAAGTGCATTTCGTGTGGGCAGGGCCATTCAAAATCACGTCCAATGTTGCTTCATAAATCCATTGATTTATGTTACTGTTTTGTTGAAAAACGTGGTTTTTACCACGTTTTCATGTGGCTTCGTTTGCATTAGTTCAAGGTGCATCTTGTGATCCGAGGTCGCAAATGTTTTCGAGTGACGTTTTTCAGTGGAACAGGTGACAGAAGAACGTGCAGTAGCGTAGCATGACGTGTGTGTGCAAGTGCAAGAAAAGACATCTGTAACGTAGCATGACGTATGTGTGCAAGTGACAGAAGAACGTGCACTAGCGTAGCATGACGTATGTGTGCAAGTGACAGAGGAACGTACTGTAGCGTAGCATGACGTGTGTGTGCAAGTGACAGAAGAACGTACAGTAGCGTAGCATGACGTGTGTGTGCAAGTCAATTGAATGTTATTACGACCCCACCCCACCCCACCCCACCCCACCCAAGCGTAGCATGACATGTGTGTGCAAGTGACAGAAGAAAGTGCAGTAGCGTAGCATGACGTATGTGTGCAAGTGACAGAAGAACGTACAGTAGCGTAGCATGACGTNGCATGACATGTGTGTGCAAGTGACAGAAGAAAGTGCAGTAGCGTAGCATGACGTATGTGTGCAAGTGACAGAAGAACGTACAGTAGCGTAGCATGACGTGTGTGTGCAAGTGACAGAAGAACGTGCAGTAGCGTAGCATGACGTATGTGTGCAAGTGACAGAAGAACGTGCAGTAGCGTAGCATGACGCGTGTGTGCAAGTGCAAGAGAAGACATCTGTAACGTAGCATGACGTATGTGTGCAAGTGACAGAAGAAAGTGCAGTAGCGTAGCATGACGTGTGTGTGCANGTGCAAGCCAATTGAATGTTATTACGACCCCACCCCACCCCACCCCACCCCACCACAAAAAATATGCCAAAATAGGGTCCGGTAAAGCCCCCGCTAGCATGTTTATCAATGTTTATCATCATGAATATGATCATGATTATGATCATATTCCCTATTTTCAGATTGCCATTGACGGAATGGACAATTTTGTGAACATCTTCCCGGAAGGTGAAGATATGAGGTGTTCTCTTCAACCCGTTTTTTAAAAAAGAGACCTGGACAATCCTGGAAACGGCCATCTGCAAAGTCCAAAATGATCTTGTTGTACTTCATCAACAAATCGAAAAGCCTGGAAGTCCCATGCACATCGCAACATGTTTGTCTGCTCATTCAATGCCGGTGTCCAATATTCTTGTCTGCATTTCCACTGAAGCTCGTTGGCAGAGCTTGATCCAGTGCCACACCAGGATGGTTCACTCCCCATCTCTAATCTTGGACCACTGTGGATCCCAAAATGCTTGGTTCAACTCGCAAAATATGTGCGTCATCCACATTGCTAAACATCTTCCATTGGTGGCATCCTAAGATACCCGGAGCATGGTTCTGGGTGTCATTGCTTTTACCGTGTTCCTTGGCTAGCCCCTATCAAGAGTACTTGCAATTTTTCCTTTTGTTTCGTCTGTTGCAACTGACAGGTCAGGTTATTTATGCCAGGTAAAGTTTGAAGTCACCACTATCCCACTACGACCTGAGAACTACGGTAGCATCAGTTCTTGAAGCTCTGTTCCGTGGGACCCAGCAATTTATTGTTTTCAGTCAACATCTCAGCCCACGATTGATTCAATTGTTGTGTTCATCCCATGCCATTAGTATTCCATGATAATGCCATGCTTATCTTGTTAAATTAAAAGTAAAATAGAATCATGGTTATGGGGTCCACACACACAAAACACACACATCTCTGAGCCCATTTCATGGCGCAAACAGCGGTTGGAGCACCTCCAATAAACTTTGTGGGCCATAGAAGAGCCTCGCTGACGAATTTTTGCGCCACGCAGCGACGGTTGGAGGGTGCAAAACATGTCGGTACTTGGATGATTTTTGGAGGTATGCAATCACACAATATGATTTGATCTGACTCATATTTGATCAATAATCATGGGACAATCATGGTGGGAGAATCATGGTATAGATGGGGTGATTAAATCCCCCAAGAATCATGTTTATGCGGAGTGTTCCCCCTTTCGCCGCATCTTTTCAGCGGGCTCCAGTCTGACTGGGATGGTCCACGTCCCCCATCCATTGAGGACCACAACGGAAGGTTCTGGGTGTGGTGTCAAACAAACAGATTCCCATCAACCAACAGACTGACTGACCATGACCAGTCCTACTGTAATCATCCAATTTTCCGGCAAGATCATCGATGAAGTCCTGAAATTTCCTGAACCAAACCTCAGCCAAGTCACCTTTGGGTCCCCTTATCCTCACTCCAACATGGGCAGTGGACAATTCCCAGCCACGGCTCCCTGAGCTTCCGGCTTTCGCCAACCCAGTTGCTCACCTGCGGAGGACGTTGACGTTTCGTGACTGGATGCTGGACATATGGATGATCCATGGTGAAGTCATATCACTTGATCAGTTAATCTTGGTTTCTATGGATCTCCCAATGATGTTTTGGGGTTTCTTACTCAATTCTGATCAGGTTGGGTGGTTGAGCGACCAGAAACATGCGAAAGTCGTCAGGAAGGCTATCAGCCTGCCTGGACGCCTGGAAATGATACATATTGGCAACCACCAAGCAGTACATCATTGAAAAAGTATCGATCACCTATACACTTGAGCTATCTTGAGCTGCTATATTCAATCATCATGAATCAAGAGGGCTCCAAACACCTGTCGTATTTCGAACATGAACAAAGGACTTCAAATAGGACAGTCCATGACCCATGGAGTTTCCCCGCGGGGAAGCCCCGGACCATGATCGACCTTCCAAAGGGCCGGTTTGATATAGGGATGAACATCAGAAGTTCTGGAAAATGAATGAATGTTCATACTCCTCAAATAGTGTATATACATAATATAAATATCATAAAATGCTATTATATAGGTCAGGAAACAGTTGTTCGGCATCTTACAAACAATCTTTTAGCTCATCATTTTCGGGTTTACAACTGTTTGGACAACTACCCTTCTAGTGATTTCACTACGGAAAATTGTCCATTTACAGAATGATTTTCATGTCAAGAATGATGATTTTCATTTCTGTTCCATATCAATGTAGAAAACATGGGTTTGTCTGAAGATAGTGCAACTCTAGATCCATTGGTTGGGTATCGCTTTCCCCATTCGATGGTCATTTTAAAAGCTATACCCGATTTTCAGACAGACCGATAATATATTTCATGATCATTACAAACCCCTAAAAGGTGGTGTCTATAGTTGGCGAACTTGGCTGAAAAGCTCCACTGGGCTGTGTGGTGATTCTTCAACCCGACCTGCTGCAGCCACATTGGTGAAATCCACAAAGGTGGTCCAATCCACATGCCCGGCACCTCTCAGCCGTTGCTGCAGGCATGCTGCCCCAGGGCCCCGTTGGTCAAAGAATCCAAAGTTGTGAGTGCGCAACTGTTGGTGACGTTGATGATTGTGTTTTCGATTTCCAATGATTTCCATGTCCGTTTCTTTAACGTTGATTAATATTCGCTTCAATTTTCATTCCTTGTGTCAGCGAAAAAGAAAACCTCGCCAGCTATTCTGCAACTCTCCTGGGCTTCCCCAACACAAGGGCCAATAGCTGTAGCAGTTCGGCAAGCCCTGTGGCTACACGCTGGAAGCGTGCTAGGGGGCTGAAGTGACTGGATGCGACCTCTGGAAGGCTGACTAAGGGATGTTGCATCAACAAGTGGTGGCATACGCATTTCAAAAATGTGTATTATGTATTTATATACCCAGGATTACCGGGGTATACATAGTAATTTGTTTAATGTTATGCAAAAACAGATGCGCTCAAGCTACAGAGAATTGCTAAAGTCGTGCCCAAGTTAGCAGGAATCGTTGAAAATAGCTTGGGAGCACTTGATTTTCAAAAGTCGTGCCTTTTTGTGAATCGCATAGAAAATGCATGATTTTTCAATTTTCATGTTTGGATCTAAAGTTTTGTAAGAATCCTGCGTAAACCACAGCAATCCAATCCTCAAAACGCTGGTGTTTCTTTCTATCGAAACCCTCCAGAGAAGATTTGATGTGGCTCCCTGAATGTTGATTTGCTGAGGATCACTAATTTCTCCACGGAATTTTATGTTTTTGATCCAGGACAATTCAGAAATGATTTAAAGACGTCTTCGCACAAAGCTTCCTGCAAAGCAATATGTCTTTGAGTGTCGTGGACTATCGACTATTTATTGTGCCTCGGCCAAGCATGTTCTGGCGCGTAGCGTCCCAAGGGTCTTTCAACGCAATGTTGATGCAATTACAATCGGAATCTTTCTTGGTGTCGGGACCCAATGAGAAACATTCATACAAACCAACCTCCAAGACGACTTTAGAAACCTTCAGAGGAAGGCAGAACCCAAACACAAGCACGCTTTTTGTATCTTTTTATAGGGTCCGGCCACATGGATTAACAACAAAAAACCATATGGGTCTGTCTGAAATAGGCTACCCAAAAATCTCATGGTTGAGGAGGACATTTTTCCTTATCCCCAGGTATGGCAAGGGATTCAAGTAATGTCATTGATGGCAGCTACTAAAATGGTACCACCACCGTTTTTTCAGACCAGGGGACACCCTTCATCTCGGGTTGGCATTGCCAAAGTTTACCAAAAACCTCATGATATTCCATTAGTTCCCACTAATTCACATTAAATCCCCATCAAATCAATTATCATCCAATTGTCACATCCCCATCAAAATCTCCAGCAACAATCCCATTTACATCCCATCAATTCCATAAATTCCCAATAAATCTCCATCAAATTCCCATCAAAAATCTCCAAATCAACATCAAATCTGGCCCCATCTGCTCCCGTTTCCTCCAGATCATCAACCCTCCGTTCGTTCCTTCCATCGCCTGCATCAGCTCTCCGGGCACCGGTGGAATGAAGATGCCATCGCTGCCCACGTCGCCCGATAAGCTATGCCCTAAGGCCTGGCCGAGTGGCGGGACACGGATGAAGTTTGGAGCTGTTGCCCCATGGTGAGTTATTCAGTTGCCATGTTGGTGTAAATAAATGGAGGTTTATAGCTGGGAACATGTTCTATAAATGGTTGAATTGTCTATAAATGTTTTAGTTATAAATATGCTAGTGTAAATCCAATGAATAACAAGAATAATAGACTATAATTAGTTGAATTATGTTAAGATAATATATTCGGATTCAGTTGCCATGTTAGTGTAAATATAGTTATAATCCCCAATGCAATTAACTAAGATAAATCAGTTTGGATAAGTATTCCGGATGATGTTAGTTGTTTTTTTTCAAGTATTAAGAACTGATAACTGCGACATAATTTACCACATGATAATTACCCTCCCAATGAACTGATGATAATGGAGTTGTGAAATTCTTAAGATGATCACTACTATGATCATTATGTCATGTAAAAATGAGACTGGAGTTGTAATGAATGATCAGGTAATCATGATCACTTAGTCATGATAACTATGAAAATGGAGTTGTGACTTTGTTCATGAGATCATAATCTCCAATAACTTCATGGTCATAATCCCCAATGAGTGATTGTTAAAGTTACAACTCCCCACTTAACATAAGTGCGTTTTTTTTTAGGTTTTTTTTGAATGGAATTCTTCAGGGGGAAATTCAGCACCTGGGCTGCCAGGAACTGAGATAGATATGATACATGATGACGAGATGTGAGGCAAAATGATCCCTGCAAGCTGTGGACGAACAGAAACTCAGATACTCATCATGACTCATCCCAGCAACGGGTGAGGAGGGGCCCCGCTTCATGGGATCCAGTGGCGGGTAGCCATGGCTAGCTTGTAGCCTCTGGCTATTTAACAGTTCGCCATAGAAGCCATGGCCCATTTATAGATGATAAACATGGTGATTTACCTATGAAAAATGATGGTTTTCTATGGCTATGTTAAATAACCAGAGGGTATATCTTATTGATTTTTCTTTTCAACTACATGATATGATAAGATTGGAGACCTTCTTACGCTGGTTACACTTGTTACACAGGACACCATGTCGTCTTCTTCGGTACTCGCAGATGTCTATGTTGTGCATATATAATTCTAATTGGTATACTGTATACCACTTACAAACAGATTTCTCACTATTTCTTCAACCAAAAACATATGTATACAGGCAATCTGTTGGTATTCTACTAATATTACAGTATGTATATGTATATATACATATACTGTACACAAACATCACAGGGACATTGGGAGATCAACCACTTATTTTTCAACTCGGACGGTGATCTAGATTGGTAGTCCAGTTACCTGTGGGAGGACCCCACTCATCCCCAGGGAACTTGTTGACCACCACTAGTGTGCCAATCTTCAAAGTATAGAAATTTTCTGGCTGAATCACACTGATGAACTCACCTGAAAGTAGCTATCACATGGACATTTCAGGATAATTTTCCAATCATCATTCCAGTGACGTCACGATGAGGTCACTAGAAATTATGTTCGAAATCATACCCCTCCAACAACTCCTGAGAGTCCTCCATCCCACAAACTCCGCAAACTCTTCCAACGGAATAGCGCGGTGCAAAGTTGCATGGCATCATGCCGCTATGTCATGTCGCATCAATGATCAAGGCACAACAGTGCATGAAGGCGTATGCATGTCTGGGTGTGGGCCTGGGACATTTTTGTTGGTACCAAAATATTGATTAGTGAATACATGTGAATATCAAGAAAAACCTCTAGAAATTGTGGTGCTGAATTGGGCGTTGAATTTGACCCATACACGTATGATCACACATGTACTTATTGTCTATGTGTGTCTGGAAATTTGACAAAACAGAATCATCATTTTCACAACAACCTTCTCCGTGCATTTCTGCACAGGCTTAAAAACTTTGAAACGGGACTGAACGACGCCCGCACAGGACTGCGTGTGACAGTGACCCTCAACTTTGCTGAGGTCTCTGCGCTGGGAAACCGATCGAGGACTGAGGCTTCGGTGCATGGCATATCTGTTTGAAAAGGCTGATTAGGAGTGGTGGGAAAGAACACATATGGTGAACTATTCTCGAAGTAACTACTAACTTCACTAGGTTTAATGGGATTTCATGGTGATTCAACAAGATTTCTCCAGGTTGTATTCAACACGTCAAAGTATATGCCACGGCGTCATGGAACGATGGGACACATTCTGTTGATCATCATAGCAGACGTTCCGGCATCCGAAGCCAACAGCAAAACTTCATCACCTTGAAATACCTGAAACTTCCCCAAAGCTGAGGACTGGTGGATGCAGTCTAGCCCCGATTTGCAGCCTTTTCCACAAGCAACATTGAAAATTATGCACAAACCACCTGCAATGGGGCACCTTGTTTTTTTGACCCCCCGCCTTGTTTTTTTGACCCCCCCCTTGTTTTTCTGACCCCCCACCTTGTTTTTTTGACCCCCCACCTTGTTTTCTTGACCCCCCACCTTGTTTTTCTGACCCCCCCACCTTGTTTTTTTGACCCCTGGACATGTTTCCTGACCCTTGATCCAAGTCCAGGTTTAACTCGTTTTCATTTTGCCTGAGCTCACTATGCCTTATTCCCACATGTAACCAATGTATAAGCGGGTTTCATTTAGGGTTTTCTTTGGGTTTCTTGAGGGTTTGTTTTTTTGACCCCTTGTTTTTTTGACCCCCTGGACACGTTTTCTGTTTCTTTAACATTTCATTTAGGGTTTCTTCCAGCTTTCATGCAGGCTTTCATTTAGGGTTTCATTTAGGGTTTCTTTAACGTTTTCTTTGANGTTTTCTGTTTCTTTAACATTTCATTTAGGGTTTCTTCCAGCTTTCATGCAGGCTTTCATTTAGGGTTTCATTTAGGGTTTCTTTAACGTTTTCTTTGAGGTGTCATGATGGGTTTCATTGAGGGCTTCATTCAGGGTTTCATACGCATGACTGCAGAAAAATTCTTTACGGTTTTCTTTAGGGTTTCTTTAGGGTTTCATTTAGGGTTTCTTCAGGGTTTCATGAAGGGTTNGCATGACTGCAGAAAAATTCTTTACGGTTTTCTTTAGGGTTTCTTTAGGGTTTCATTTAGGGTTTCTTCAGGGTTTCATGAAGGGTTTCTTTAGGGTTTTATTTACGGTGTCATTAGGGTTTCATTTCGGGTTTCTTGAGGTTTTTGTTTTTCTTTGAGGGTTTCATTAAGGGTTTCCTTCGGGTTTCTTTTAGGGTTGCTTTAGGCTTTTCTTTAGGGTTTCTTTAGGGTTTCATTTAGGGCTTCATTGAGGGTTTCACTTAGGGTTTCTTTAGGGTTTCTTGATGGTTTCATGTGGGGTTTCATGTAGGGTTTCTTTAGGGTTTTCTTTAGGTTTCTTAAAGGTCTCTTCACGGTTCCATTTAGGGTTTCTTCAGGGTTTCATTTAGGGTTTCT
>BGPT01001629.1:64049-108834 GCA_003297045.1 Symbiodinium sp. clade C Y103 | reverse complement strand
TTTTCTTTAGGGTTTCTTTAGGGTTTCATCTAGGGTTTCATTCAAGGTTTGTTTATGATTTCATTTAGGATATCTTCAGGGTTTCATTTAGGGTTTCTTTAGGGTTTCATGTAGGGTTTCATTGAGGGTTTCATGTAGGGTCTCNGGTTTCTTTAGGGTGTCATTTAGGGCTTCATTGAGGGTTTCATTTAAGGTTCTTTAGGGTTTCTTTAGGGTTTTTTTAGGGTTTCATTTAAGGTTTCTTTAGGGTTTCTTTAGGGTTTTCTTTAAGGTTTCATGTAGGGTTTCCTGTAGGGTTTCATTTNAGTAAAGCAAAAGAAAAAGTAATGCACCAAGTTGGCACCAAGAGACAGTAAAGAAGAAGCAGGGCAGCAAAAACGCATGACTGCAAAAAAAGAAGAAGTAGAAGTAGAAAGGTAAGCAGAGAAGCAGGAAACGCAAAAAGCGGAAACATTGGGAAGCAGAAAGGCAAAGNNNAGAAAGGCAAAGAAGCTAGAAAAGCAGAGAAGCAAAAAAGCAGAGAAGCAGAAAAGCAAAAAAGCGGAGAAGCAGAAAAGCAGAGAAGCAGGAAAAGCATGGGAAAGCAACAAAGCGGAGAAGCAGGAAAGTAGGAATCCAAAAACACATCCCGAAACTGATCAAAAAAAATCCTAAAATAATTAGCCCTCCAAATAAATATGGTTGTAGAGTAATGTCAGAAACGCGCAACGCCAAAAACAAAGAAAAACCGTACTTTCTTNGCCCTCCAAATAAATATGGTTGTAGAGTAATGTCAGAAACGCGCAACGCCAAAAACAAAGAAAAACCGTACTTTCTTCTAAACTGTATGGATGAAGCGGGTAATACAATATACTACGGATGCATGGTTTAATAGTGATACANAGATTGAATGGCATTTAAACTTTTTTTGTCGAATTTGTTCCTGTGAAGCCTTAAATTCTTGGTTTTGCTTCTTGCCCCGCTATATAACCGTCAAACTGTGTTGCGACCCTTTTCCACTTGAAACTTCATAGTTTTCCGACTAATCTTCTCCACTTGCTGTTCCACAGCCAGGCTTCTCCACTTCAGACCTTCGAGGTCTNGGTGGGGGGTCAAAAAAACAAGGGGTCAAAAAAACAAGGTGGGGGGGTCAGAAAAACAAGGGGGGGGTCAAAAAAACAAGGTGGGGGGTCAAAAAAACATGGGTCCCCCTGCAATGTAGTGATGATGGAATTATCTTAGTTATCCTCGCAGCCTATCTTCCCAGCCCAAAAGCAGAATCAAAGATATCTGTGGATCATCGTTC
This sequence comes from Symbiodinium sp. clade C Y103, assembly GCA_003297045.1. NCBI lineage: Eukaryota > Dinophyceae > Suessiales > Symbiodiniaceae > Cladocopium > Cladocopium sp. clade C. The sequence continues at coordinate 107,549 of BGPT01001629.1, read as the reverse complement.
AAGGCCCGAAACATATGTATATATAGTATATGGTCACCTCTTCACTTCTTCAACTTTAAGGATGATGGTATCTCTGATCCTGGGATGGTGACAACCAACAAGGTACCATGGTCGCCAGTAGATGAAGATCCGCAAGAACTATCGCTTTTTTGATGTTCACAGAGTACTCGGGTTTTGATCAAGAGCCAACAAAAAACAAGTATTGTAGATTGGGTATCTGTCAGTTCATTAAAGCAAACTATTGAATAAATATTATGTCGAAGAGGTACCTCTAATCAGTCAGTATCTAAGGCTTGCATGCGTCCTCAATTTGAACCGCACTGACATCTTGTTGAAGTCGCCTCTGTTCTCATGGTTGCATCTCAATTCATCACATGTTGGTTTGCGACCAATCACACGCACCAATCCTCATCTTCTCCATGTATGGTATTTTTCATCCACCTGACTGGTTACTTTGGGATAAATGTTGGCAGTACATAATCACGCAATTCACTATGTATATATATATATATATGTATATATATATATATCTGGGGGTTTCCTAAAATAGGGGTACCCCCAAATCATCCATTTTGATAGAATTTTCCATTATATATAAACCATCCATTGTTGGGTACCCCCATTTTAGGAAACCACTATATATCCTGCACGATCAATTCCAACATGGAGCGGCTGCGACTTGGATGGCAACCACTTCCTCATACTGTTCGTGGATAGTTTCCAGCCCAAACATGTCATACCATGATGCCAAGTACCCATGCGGGTTTGACTGAAAAGACGTATCCCAGTCCATGCCATGGTTTAAGAGCCCATATTTGCTAGAATGATGCGTCACCATTTTATTGACAAACCCAAATTACATTGTGCATTCCAAATTCGCATATTTCCCCAATAGATCCCCTTCTTCTGGCCAGCTAAGTCCAATGACATCCCTATTACGATGAGCTAAATCCCATACCCTACCATTCTCGATGTTTGAACAGATTTCGCCTACAAGTAGAGCTTCAAATGCATCCACAAGGGCCCGATTTTGCCAGCGTATCCGGATCCTCTGTAGACATCCTTAAAAAACATCCCCTCATGATTGATCAATTTTTCACAATAAACACAAACACACACATACACACGAATATGTACATCTGTATTATGTGTACTGTATACTTTATACACATCTCATGTATGTATACGTACATACATACGTTGGGTTACTTTTTTTGTTCTAGATGAACCCACCAAAAAAATACTTATATAGGCTGGTCGGGTCATGTTCAGCCAGCATCGTAGACACAAAGTAGGGCACTATTATACTATTCGTATATCTACATGTTCCCAACAGAGATACCAGGAAAAAAGTGAACGAACAATTTCCGAAGTTCTCAGACCAGCCTTCAACGCCCTTATTTTGGGGAACAGCTTCCTACAGCTCTGGCTGCTGATTCCAATCAATCCTCCAATCATGACTTAAAAAATGGTCTTGGCTTTGCATGGCCAGATTCTCATGAAAAGAAGTTGGGACATATCCGGCCCGGAATCAACAGTCTCAAGGGTTACTATCTTCAAATGTCGACACTCCAAAACATCATGTTCCATCTCTTGTGCTCAGCAAGAAACTTCATTTCTAGCTATTGCATGTGGATATAATATATATAACATTATATAATCATATCGCAAAACCAAACAAACAACATTACGAAAAAAAATCAACAAATCCACATATACGGACATATAAACGTAAACATTCTACAGGATCCAGGAGGCATCTTACCCGAAACTGTATTCAAAAACACATCCACTGCTCCAGAGATGGTGTTTTCTAAGCGCGGCACCGAGACTTAGCTCTGCAGTGCAATTTTTTTCCCAGGGCGTTTGGATCCAGCCAAAATGGCCAGATAGCCTACACATGGGGAGATGTAACCCCACAAGAATGGAGTTTGATGTTGATGAATGTGGTAAACCAGCTCCTAAACCTTCACCATTTTTTTTTCCAGGCGCACGTGGAAATTGCAAACGTCTGTTGGTTTTGGATGGTTTTAGGATGTACATGATCAGAACCTCCCCTTCTGCTTTGTCTCTTTCAGTTTCATTCTGGCTAAGGTGTAAGATTTCACTCACCTGAAAGGTGATTTGGGGTGTTTGATGGTTCCCCATATGATTGCGAGTCAATAATAAGCAAAAATGGATTGCCACACCACTGGAGCAACAACGCACTGGTCATTTTTAGTATTAAACCATGTTAAACCCTCGTGGGTGTCAATGGTCTTGACATATCCCCAGATGGACGTTGGGATTCCGTTTGTCCAACAGGAGGATTCTGGATACTCCAACCCTTCATATTCCTGCTCTATACCCTCTGGTAAACTAACATAACTATGAAAAAATCACCATTTTTAATGGGAAAATCCACTATAAATGGAGCACTTTCAATAGCAAACTGTTAGTTTACCAGAGGGTAATTTGCCTTGAAAAGGATTTGACATGGACTATGATTGATCATCCTGCGCAAATCCATGCGGCAGTTCTTACAAATTCAAAGCCATGGCTTAACGACAGAACTGGTCGAATTTCTTGGGAGACATGTAGGTATAGGCAAACTTGATCATAAAAACATATAAAAAACAAGGATTATTTGGGTGATACAAACATATACAAACCATCCAAAGTCCTCAAACGCCGAGGTAATGGAGCAGGATGATTTCTATCGTGCCATGGCCGGTACTCATGATACCTGGCGATCAGGTTCATCCTGGCACGCTCCACTGTGGGCTGGAATAGCTGAATGGTTTCCCAAGCCCTCAAGCCCACACTCCCTGGTGTTATAACAAAGTCTTAACCATGGCGAATCTTAGCACAGAAAAGATGACTTTCAGCAGGGTATGATGTAGGTTTTCCGGACAGCCGGACAGTAAAAAACGCCATCTTCCTCTGGCTGCGGGTCAAAAACCCTGGCTCATCATTGGGGATGGATCTAAAGCTAGGGATGAAAAACAAGGTGGTTACTGGAATTAATGGGAATATAATGATTGGACCATGGCACATATGAAGGTTTCCTAAAATGGGGGTACCCCCCAAATCATCCATTTCAATAGGATTTTCCATTATAAACCATTCAGCTATTGGGGTAGCACCATTTCAGGAACCCCCCGTTTGAATCATTTGCCCATTGAAACAACGATGGTGAGTTGGGGATTCCCCTATTGAAAGAAACCTGGGCTCGAGCCTTTCTATCGTTCCAACTCGTTGCCACTTCTGGAAACGTTTCTGGGGGCAACCCAATAAACCTACCATGTCAGGATGATGGTTGCACCCAATTTCTGGTGATTTCGGGGATGCTTTATTCTTGGGTTTACCACATTAACAACTTCATATCCCATCTAATCCATTGTCAACAAGTTTGGGGTGATGTCGCAGGATCGTTTTTGCGCAGCATATCATCACCTCGCTCAAACCATAGGATTCCGCACTCTCACTACGATTTGGGGTCCACAATTTTCATGAACATGTGCATATGCCTTAAAAGTCTTTAAAGATTCTTTGAATTATTCATGGGTTGAACATTTGATCATTGGATATGATTGGAATTCATTGAATACCCTCTGCTAATTTAACATATCTATCGAAAATGGCCATAGAAATAGTGGATTTTCCCATGAAAAATGGTATGTTCCATAGTTTTACCAGAGGGTATCCATGAATCTCCCCATCGATTGCTGGAAACCACCAGCCCAACGGCGCCTGTGATGCTTCGTGGGTCTGAACCAGGCCGTCCTCCTGCGCGTGGCCTGGTTCTTGTCCAGGCTGTGGTCTCTCCTGGGAGAGGAGAGTCGCGGTCATTTTTCCGGGCACAGCTCAGTATTTCAGGGGTTCATCCCAATTAGTCCATATATCATCATCATATGTATATATATATATATACACATATAGGTAATCATATAATATATATAATTCTGTGTATATATATATATATATGTAAGATTATGTAAGCCATATTTCATCCCATAGTGGCATAGTGGCGATATTCCATCAACTGTAACTGGGGGGGGGGGGGAAAAAGAAAGTTAGTTTACCCCATTTTTTTTGAGTGGATTCACCATACTTATCCACTAATAAAACCAGGGATATCATCTACTGTACCTGGTAAGTGGCATGAGCCACCAAGTATCTTCCCACCAATTGGGTAGGGAAAAAATTGGATGACAAAAATGGATGGTTTACGATTCAACATGATCCATCTGCTGGATTTTGAGGGTGGCCCTATTTTGAGAAAGGCGCTGTCCAGGCCCGGCGCAAACTTCCCGGTACAAAGTTGGATGGTCACTGGGGGCATCTTCCTCCCTACTCAGAGGACTTCAAGTTATGAATTTAGATGACCTCAAAGAACACCCAAACACCGAAAAAAAAAGAACATGTGCAGAATTCAAAGCCCAACATCATCAAACAATGAAACTTCGTACATCTTCGTGGAGATAGATGGCATGAACGATTTTCAGCACGTTGAATCCAGGGTGTCCACATCAGCGCCTCGTTCACCGAGAGAAGGCTCTGGCTCCGACATCCTCGACATCGACGGGGGAAACGATAAGGGATTGTCTGAAAATGTAGGGGAAACAATACCTAAATATTGGACAATCCCTAAATTTTCCCAAATGGATGATATGAAAATTAGGTATTGTCTAAATCCAATTGGATGATCAGAACATCTTCCCAATGAGAAATAGCCAATGGTATACCATGGGCCCCATTGTCCGACACACCCATGGAAGATCATGACATGTAAATTAGGCTAATTTGACCTGCACAAATGGAAGTTTCATCCAGCATGATAATATATGAAGGTTTCCTAAAATAGGGGTACCCCCAAATCATCCATTTTAATAGGATTTCCACTATAAACCATCCATTTTTGGGTACCCCCATTTTAGGAAACCCTCATATGATAATACTAAAGTGATTTCAGAAAAGTGTTGGCTATGAGATCATAGACAGGATTTTCAGATATTTTCAGCAACTCTCTATGGCAGTTTAACGCCTGGTATCCTGAACATTCAAAAAGTGATATGAAATCTCAATAAAATTGAGATGACATGAATAGACTAGCTGCTTCATTCTTTATCTACCCATAGCTCCTACTGCGATGCTCTCAGTTTGAGCAACAGCTGGAAACCGGGTACCCGGTAGGCACCCTCCGTGCCTGCATGCTGCTCGAAGTCCTGATACAACGGTGTCAGCAATAAACGTGGGATTATAATCTGGAAAGCTGTGGATAATAAACTAAGAAAAAAGTGGATGTTAGGAATATAATCCCGTCCCTCATAACAGCAGTGATAGCAGAGTTGGAACATCAAAGTTAAGGTTCAACACAATTGAAAGAATCCTAAAATGGGGAGAATGTACAGCAGCCAAAACCCTAAATAGCCCCCCTATGGCTGGGCCCCCAAGTCATGACCAAATCCAATACATTTCACCATGGTAGTATTCAATAAACTTAGTGCTACCCTCGGGTAGTCTAAGATAACTAGAAACATGACCCATCTATCCATTTGTAGATTGTGTGCTGATTGAAAATGGTAGTTTCTTCAATTATGTTAGACTACCACAGGGTACGGGGGAAGGGTTTGTGACATTCCACTTTGATGAAGTCTCTTAACTGGCCCCCTCTTGAAGTGACAAGTGAGAAAAATATCTGACAAGTCCAGGAATCACTGTGAAGTGAAATGTGCAATTACGTGCAATTCATGGCTGTCCAAAACATATCTGACCGATGTTGCTGTCAGGACAAAACATAGATGTCACACTGCATCTTAAGACCGGTCACTGCAGATCAATGTTTGATAGAATCAGGACACATAGGTTCCAAGACTATCCAGTGGTCTACAGCAAATTATGGAATCTTATGGAAGCTAATATCATCGCAAGCTAGCTGTCGGGGTGGAAGTATCCTTCATTAATTCCCAATGAAATTATGTGAACTTGTTGATGATACCAATTTCTTCCAGTCATGCCCCTGTGGTGGGTGAATTATCCCAATCTGTGGCGTCAGAAAATATGATGGAATCGCCCCCAATGTATGATACTTTGCTGAACACACTTCTCCCAATCCAACAACTATATAATATAATATGCAAAATCAATATATCATCGTGTTTGCTTGAAAACACGATTTGTTTGTTTGGACGCATTATATGAAATCTCAATGTGGGTTTGTCTAAACCTGGACCTAGACTCCATTCCATCCACTGATTTTTCATCATCATCCCTACTGTAGTAACAATCTCATGCCTGATGATACCCTCTGGAAAGCTAACATAGCTATGGCAAACAACCATTGTTAATAGGTAAATCAACTTGTTAATGTTAGTTTACCAGAGGCTAAATCATCGACCAAGCCATGGAGACTGGCCCCGCCGGAGTCCTTGTAGGCTGACCTTGGAAAAACGCATCTGAAAGACACAACTGCAACCTATGGCAACCTATGGCCTATGGCAACATATTGGGTGACATGGTGAATGGGTTCCATCTTAGTCTCAAGAAATTATCCCATGCGTAAGGGGGACAAAAAACCAAGTGTTTGGGGTTTCCGTGTTCGTTTTCAAACGGTCTACATATGATGGGGATATACTAAGGGGACAACAAACAGCAATAGGAACATTGACCACTCTACACCAATATTGAATGATTACTCTGGATTATCTTGGATACTCTTTTGAACAGAAACTGAAAATTAGTGGAACAAAATCAAAAATATGTGAAAATATAGTAGTCTTCCATGTATGGGGAGAATGATTTACAATTAATCATTGAAACCAATGTTCATCCAGTTTGAGTTTGCAACCCTCTGGTGCTTGCCATAGAAATGGAAAGCTTGCATGACTCAAACAGGACAATCATCCACAGATCATCATTCCACAGGTCACGCCCTGGACCCCTTCAAATTTGGCTACTTTAATTTGACACGCTTATTTGAACAAAATCCATATTGAGCTACTCAATCTAGTCATTGCCTGTGTGTGTGTGTACAGAGTGCAGGGGGCCAGGAACCCATGACTGTCTGTCCTGGCCAACGAAGACCAGACAGCATGGGGGTGAAAACGTACCTGCAATATTTCTCGTCATGGGCAGTNGGCTAACCCAAGAACCACCAAGTCGATTCTCAATCCATGCATGTTTTGATTTGTTGGTTCGCACTTTCACCGCCATCTGGAACAGGATTTTGTATTGTCGCCGCTATCTGAATCAGGATGTTGGACCTAGGAACCCTCAAGGCGAGGACAAGAACATCCCCCTCCTCTTCCCCTTATCACCATATCTGAAGTGTGTTTTGGGTGTTTGACCTCCCTTGGTCGCACCGTCGGCTCCTTTCGGGGAGACCTCGAGCATGAGCGGGCATTTTCCCGTATAGATCGAAGGCAACCACATCAGTCTGGTAATCAACTTAGTGGGCTACGCCAGAGAAGTTGCCCCCAGTATTTGACTGGGATCAGCATTTGAGAGCCGGAGTCACTTCAGCGGAGGTGCGCTGTTCGTGACAAGCACGAGACTCACCAAGAAAAAGAAGGTTCATAGAACCGGGAGAAGACGTTTCAGCGTGATTCAGAAGGGCCACATGGGTCCATAGAGAAGGCCCATACAAGACCAGAATTTGGTTAGCACCGTTTCCCCTGCCCTGCACTCAGTTTGACATGTTCTTTTTCGTGTTTGACGGGCTCAAATTTCTAGCGCAATACTTTTTCTCATGTATGCACTTTTCCATTTTCAGTTTTCAGTCTCATATCGAGATTCTACTTTTCTTATTTTACAGACCGCGTTTCATATCCTGTTCACGTTTTTGCCATGTCGACGCGTTCACCGGGCAGCTTTCCCAAATCTGGGGCACCACCACCGGTGATGCCCAGTACTCCTGGCATTATTCCTTTGAGTATAGTACGACAAATGCAGACTCCTACAGCTGGACGTATCACACTTAGTGGATCCAATTGCCAAATTCAGGTTGAATGTCATGATGCCAACGCGTTGAATCAAGTGGTCTCACAATTTACTGCACATGAAACGGCTATGCAAGAACGGGCTTTGAAATTTCATGCGGAGTTACATCAGCACACTTTGATGCNTTGAATCAAGTGGTCTCACAATTTACTGCACATGAAACGGCTATGCAAGAACGGGCTTTGAAATTTCATGCGGAGTTACATCAGCACACTTTGATGCATCAACAAAGTCAGTTTCAGACTATGCTGACTATGATGTCTCAACCTCAGTGGTTACTTCCTGCATATGGACCTCAGGGTACTCCCGCCATTCGAGTTCATCCATATGAATCCGACATCACTCCGCGATCCCCACCTGCATTGACCTTAGTTGATACCACTTTGAATGGTGCCCCACCGGAAACTGGACTGTTCATGCATACGTGGGGCTCTGAACTTCTCTCCAGTGAAGTGTTGATTTCAAGTGATTTGATCCCAGCTGTTGTCACATTTCATGTCGGACGGGCTCCAGACCTACAGAAGGTTCGAGAAACACGATATCCACATCTCCCACGCTGTTCCAGTCATTTTTGGGTACTTTTGCCCATTTCTCGCATCAAATTTGGACTGTTTGAGTCGGTTGTAGATACTGACTCGATGAAACAAATCGATTGGTCAGCAATTTATGAAATGCTCAGACGGATTCGACCATCTTTGGTCCAATTTCAACATCGAATCACCAATGCATTAGAGGAAGGACGGGTTCGTGAAGTACAACAAGCATATGTACCTGATTCTAGATACTACACAGCTGCTCGAGGATTCACACCATCTGCAGAGATTGGTGTCTACAGTCAACACTATGTCCAATTCTTGCAGGATGATTTACGAAGACGATTTCCACAATTTTTCACCCCTGATTTTGCACATGTAGTTTTACCTGGTATCCAACTCTTGGGTGAGACTCTCATGTTATATCCTTCATCCATTGATTTAGTCCAACATTTTGATATTGTCGGTGATCATGATAACCGACCCCTGGCCATTCGCAGCAAGCTTATTCCCAATGACTGGGAAATCAGCGAACGGTGTGACTTCAGATTTCACTATCTTTTTGCTCACAATACTAGTGCTTTGAGTGCCATCCATTCCGTCGCAGAAGGAGTTGTGCGGCCTTCCGCATCAGATCCACGGGACCCTACATGGATACCAACCAATAGTTTTTATGCATGTGGACAACAGAGTAATGGACCTGATGTGACTGATTCTGAACTCACTCGCATTTTGCAGACAGCTCAGAAGTACGGTGGGGCGGGTACTACTCGCCCTTTGACAATTGTTGGCACATCGGTTAGTCGACAACATCATTTTCGTGTGCATCAAGGTGGTGTCATTGCAGATCACGCGGCTGTTCAATTCTTTGATGTTGTGCATGGATCTGATAAGCGTTGGGCCTTTCGAGCTCATCTTTGTACAATTAAGTATTTGTGTGTACTTTTACACTCATAAATTCACTGGCCATAGATCGCCTCTTACATATGCTGCTCCGGTCCCGCGTCTTAAAACATCGTTTTGCTGTGTCGGGAGCTTTGTCCCCAATTTGTTGCAGTCTAGGTATCAAGTCATGATGAGTTGCTCTGGGTTCACCTCTTGTNATTGCATGTTGTTTCTTTTTCTTCTCCTTTTTCTTCTCCCTTTTTCCCTTTTGCTTTCTCTCATGAGTTCTTGACAAATGTATCTTTTCAGTCACAATCTGATTTTCTGCATTGATGTTGACTGTGTCTCAAGCATTTGACAATTCTCCGTCCGGCCCTTAGCCTTTCGAGTGTTTCGTTCAGCATGCGGCGTGATTCTCGAGATCGTTCACGCACTCGGGATAGAAGAGCTTGCCAATCATTTCGAAAGCATTCTCGGAGCCGACGTCGTTCACCTAGTCGACAGCAGCTTAAAAGATCTCCTACTCATCACCAAGAAGACTCATAGTGGAAGTCTAGTTCTGCACATTATGACACGTAAGCAGCATATGGGCTTCCATTTCCTCGGGTTGTTGAGAGTACCCAATGGACTAGAAAAGCTCAGATTGCTGGCCAATCAGTTCATGATGTGCGTCTTGTGGACATCCTTTTCTCGCATTTGTTGGGTTCAATTCTTAGGATGAGCCTTTTCTGGTTTCGGATATTTGCAATTTTCATTTCTCGGTTTCATTTCAGGATGATCATTATCTCACATACGTTTTCGACAGTTTTTCACCTCTTGATCACAATTTGCCATGTCGACGCGTTCACCGGACAGCTTTCCCAAATCAGAGGCACCACCCCCTGTGATGCCCATCACTCCTGGTATGATTCCTCTGAGTATCGTACGACAAATGCAAACTCCTTCAGCTGGACGAATTACACTTAGTGGATCGGAACGTCAAATTCAGGTTGAATGTCAAGATGTCAACACACTGATTCAGGTAGTCTCACAATTTACGGTACATGAAACGGCTATGCAGAAACGGACTTTGAAATTNTCAAATTCAGGTTGAATGTCAAGATGTCAACACACTGATTCAGGTAGTCTCACAATTTACGGTACATGAAACGGCTATGCAGAAACGGACTTTGAAATTTCAGACGGAAGCGTATCAACATACTTTGATGCATCAACAGTATCAGTTTCAGACCATGTTGACTATGATGTCTCAGCCTCAGTGGTCACTTCCAGAGTATGGACCTCAGAGTGTTCCCGCCATTCGGGCTCATCCATACGAATCAGANTCAGACCATGTTGACTATGATGTCTCAGCCTCAGTGGTCACTTCCAGAGTATGGACCTCAGAGTGTTCCCGCCATTCGGGCTCATCCATACGAATCAGATACCGTTCGGCAACCTCCACCGGCATCGACCCTAGCTGATACCACTTCTAGTGCTGCACCACCGGAACCTGGACTGTTGATACATGCGTGGGGTTCTGAACTTCTATCCAGTGAAGTATTGCTATCAAGTGATTTGATTCCAGCTGTTTCTATCACATTTCATGTCGGACGGGCTCCAGACAGACAGAAAGTTCGAGAGACACGCTATCCACATCTTCCTCGCTGTTCTCCTCCTTTTTGGGTCCTTTCGCCTATTTCTCGCATCAAATTTGGACTGTTTGAGTCGGTGGTAAATCCTGACTCCATGAAACAAATTGACTGGTCAGCCATTTATGAAATGCTCAGAAGGATTCGACCATTTCTGGTCCATTTTTAACATCGCATTACCAACGCATTAGAGGAAGGACGGGTTCGTGAAGTACAACGAGCATATGCACCTGACCCTAGATACTACACCGCTGCTCGAGGTTTTACACCATCGGCGGAAATTGGTACCTACAGTCAACACTATGTTCAATTTTTGCAGGATGATTTACGTAGACGATTTCCACAATTTTCACTCCTGATTTCGCACACGTTGTTTTACCTGGCATTCAACTTTTGGGTGAGACTCTCATGTTACATCCTTCATCCATCGATTTGGTCCAGCATTTTGAAATTGTCGGTGATCATCACAACCGAACCCTGGCAATTCGTAGCAAGCTCATTCCCAATGATTGGGAAGTCAGTGAACGATGTGCTTTCAGATTTTCATTATCTTTTTGCTCACAATACCAGTGCCTTAAGTGCCATACATTCCGTCGCAGAAGGCGTTATTCGTCCTTCCGCATCAGATCCGCGGGATTCCACATGGATCCCAACCAACAGTTTCTATGCACGTGGACAACAGATCAACGGACCTGATGTGACTGACTCTGAACTTATTCGCATTTTGCAGACAGCTCAGAAGTACGGTGGGGCGGGTACTACTCGCCCTTTGACAATTGTTGGCACGTCGAGTTAATTTGCTCCAAGTTCGCAGTAGGCATAATCATTCCTTGATTTCTGTTTCTCTTTCCTGATGAGTTTTTGTTAGATGTATTCTTTTAACTTCAAACTGATTTTCGTTTTGTTGTTGACTGCGTCTCCAGCATTTCCTAGTTCTCTGTCCGGTCCTTAGAACTTCAAGTGGATCTTTCAGCATGCGGCGTGATTCTCGATATCGTTCACGCACTCGGGATCGGCGAGCTCGTCACCCATTTCGGAAACGCTCTCGGAGCCGACGTCGTTCACACAGTCGACAGCAGCTCAAAAGATCTTCATATGTATACAATTTTCGAGAATTTTTGTTTAATTGGCATCCAGACAAACATCTACCTTGCCTTGGTCATCAATTTCCTGCTCATATTCAACTTCTTGACCGACATACNCAATTTTCGAGAATTTTTGTTTAATTGGCATCCAGACAAACATCTACCTTGCCTTGGTCATCAATTTCCTGCTCATATTCAACTTCTTGACCGACATACTGATCACATCTCTTGTTTCGCTACTTCAGTGGACATGTCCATTTTGTGGCAGTCTCATNCATCAATTTCCTGCTCATATTCAACTTCTTGACCGACATACTGATCACATCTCTTGTTTCGCTACTTCAGTGGACATGTCCATTTTGTGGCAGTCTCATTTTTTGGACGAAGTTCACCCAGATTGGCAAGCATTCATGTATAAAAACACGGAATCCTGTGAGCAGTTCCTTCAGAGATGGAAACTTCCATCCTCATGATTTCAGATTCGTCGGTTCTTCGGTCAATTGCTTTACCAATTTCAATTTCATATGATGTTCATTGCGCCACTGTGTTGCACCCATTTGACAGTTCTTTGACATACATGTGCTCAAGCTTTCCTTCACAATCTCACTTCTGCCTTTTTTCCCTCCATTTTATTCCCGATGGAACTTTAGATCTCACCAGTGATTGTTCACACCCATATCCTGTTGAATATTATTTTTCACTATTGAAATCCATTCGGATTCTTCATACACACCATTAAGCGCAGTCCGGGACCTTAGTCTTTCGCAAGTGAAAACACATTTCCGACTCGTTTCAGTGAATGAGTGACATCACATTTTGGAATCACTTTTATTCGACCTTGGGAAAAGGCACTTCGAAGTAGTCGCAGTTCGGGTACATTGCATTCAGTTGTCAGTGGCATCAATGCACGAATACGTTTGATTGCTGTCCATACNACCTTGGGAAAAGGCACTTCGAAGTAGTCGCAGTTCGGGTACATTGCATTCAGTTGTCAGTGGCATCAATGCACGAATACGTTTGATTGCTGTCCATACTTGGCCCCCAAACCTTCGAGTACGACAATTGCAAGATTTTATGGGCTTGCTCTTTTGTCGCGATCCAGCTCTCTTTACACCAGAAGTCCAATCCATTTTGTACAAATCATGTCGGAAATATTGTCACGCAATCAGTCGTGATGATTTGTTTTTGTTCCTTGACCGCTAGTTAAAACGATTTCAGTTCTTCGGTCTATTGCTCTGCTGTTCATTAGTTCAGATAATGTTTCATGGCGCAATTTTGCTGCAGTCATTTGACCATTCTTTGACCATTCTTTGAATTTCATGTGCTCAAGCTTTCCCTTCTCCATCAGGATTTCATGACATTACTCTATTTTTCTATCTTTTCGCTTTTGACGCAATGTTAGATTTCGCTCATACTTGTGATAGTTCACACTGCAATCCTGAAACTGTTGTTCCTTTGCCAATATGATCCATTTGAAACACCTTACTTTTGTGAAAGATATGTCCTTTCGAGAACCACTTATCTGCAGTGTTCAGCCAGGTCCGGGACCCTAGTCTTTTGGGAGTACAGCCATATTTCTGAACCGTTTATGAGACTGACGTCGCATTTCGGACTCGTTTTATACTTCACGGATCACACGTCCGGACCCTAAGTTGTGGGCAGTGCAATCATCATCATTTCTTGTGAGTGCCATCACTCTCCGAAATCTCCGAGTGCCATCATTTTCTGTTCTGGTTNCAGTGCAATCATCATCATTTCTTGTGAGTGCCATCACTCTCCGAAATCTCCGAGTGCCATCATTTTCTGTTCTGGTTTTCCTGCATCATCGCGAGTGCGCTGGGGCCCCCAGTATTCCAGTGAAGTCAATGTCCGTTTCCCGAGAGTGGCATCATTTTTCGTATTCTGTGAGCGCCATCACCTTTCGTTCTATTTTCATGCATCAACGTGCATCTGTCGGGACCCCCAGTTTTTGAGTGAACTCAATTCCGTTCCGATCATCATTCAATACCGCGAGTGCTTTGATTTTTCTCAGTAACGGACCGTGAAACTGGTCGTGGATGTTTCATTTCGAATTTTCTGTCAGCTCGTCGGGACCTCAGGTACGCAGAGTGAAACCATTTTCCGCAATGTTCTCTGTGCACCATCAATTGCACATCCGAATCATTTCTAATAGCAAATAATCATGATGGATTTCACGTATCTTTCTGTTTTGTTGTTGCCGTGTACAAATTTTAAGCTTCCTTTTTCCTGAACTTTCATTTGGTCAATTTGTTCAGAATACGCCTCCTGTGGGAGGCCATTGTGTGTGCGTAACCCGCTATCGCATGCGGTTTTTCATATTCATTAATTTTGTACAGAGTGCAGGGGGCCAGGAACCCATGACTGTCTGTCCTGGCCAACGAAGACCAGACAGCATGGTTTGTTGGTTCGCACTTTCACCGCCATCTGGAACAGGATTTTGTATTGTCGCCGCTATCTGAATCAGGATTTTGGACCTAGGAACCCTCAAGGCGAGGACAAGAACATCCCCCTCCTCTTCCCCTTATCACCATATCTGAAATGTGTGTCAAGCATCTACGTTGTCTCTTTCATATATTTCTATTGACTAAAGCATAGGGGCCAACAACAGTCCGGCTAAATTCCAAAAAGCAACCAACCTAAAATAAGTCAATTCCCCTACGGCTTCCCCTCGGTGACATTGCAGTGACGTGGTCTCTCGAACCAGAATGTATCGTGTCAAAGATGCGATCCCTGCCTCCCACCACGACCTGTATTGGATCTCTTCATGTTGGGCGCATTTGATATGATAATGGCGAGTTATCTTAATTTCAGTATGGTTAAAGTATGTTCAACCGCATTGTTGTGTGGATAGGACCCATGGCTTAAGCCCACAGTAGTATCACGCAATATCCCTGATGGGCTCACGCTCTGATAATGACAGAAACAATTGGCGAGTGGGGACAATCACAATGAAAATAGAAAGTAAATCATTGAACTAAATCCGAAAAAAAAAAAAAAAACACTTCGCAAACTGCAAGAAAAGTCCAAAGGGTAGCCACCTAGCTATCCAGATTCATGCTATGATTATCTGGCTGAAACGTAACAATGAACCAACTTGAAAATAACTCTACTCATACGGCGGTTTGGGGAGGATGTCCCCAAACCCAACCATCGTTCCAGTGATGTCAGAGTGAGTTAAACATATGTTTTCCAAAAATACATTAGTATGATATGCTTTGCATGTGGCCAAAACACTTTTAAAACTTGTAATTCATCCCAAAACATGGAAAAAAAACATGGAAACCCTTGACCTATATGATAATTCTGATATATTATGATACAACTTGACCCTGTTGTAAGTTGCTATGTGGTCCTACAAAAAAAAAAAAAAAACAACTTCTGCCGTGACGACTTCTCCTTCCGGGGCTTCCGACGGAGCCCGATGAACTCCGCGAGTTGGAGACCTTGGGCTGTTGATTTTTTTTCCACCAAGAGATGGGGAGATCATTGGTGATTTAGCCCTTAGTTACTGGCGGTTGAATGGGATCTAGCTAACACATTTGGTGATTTAATTGCCCTCTAGTCATATAATGGTGGTTTAATGGTATAAACATATGATTATATGATATGTAAACATCTATAATATATATATATATACAGTACATATTGATCACTGCGTGCTGAATCAGCAACAACCACACCAGACGAACTTGAGGTCTCCAGCTGAGAGTTCGACACCTGGGCAACGTAGATGTAAACAGAGGGAATTTACCCTTGGAGAAACAAAAGGAGGTGGCAAACCCATGCAAACCCATGGTCTCCCTAAGGAAATTGATCCTACAAATCGTAGGTTTTTCAAATTCATCTCAGAGAGTAACCACCAAAAAGGGGATTATATAAAAGAAGCATGGATTCTGGTAATGTTAATGTCACCAACAACATCCGATTCTGGGTTCAGAATCCACTCTTTTCAGGCACACGCACATGTTTACATCTATGAAAAGCCTATATAGATCTATATAGACATACCATGACTTAAATGTATACATTAAGACTGAGAGATGTTGGCTCATAGGGAAAACCCACACCTGCCCTCTGGAAGCATCACATTCTTGTGGGACATAGGGGGGCTGGTAGACCACCAACGTGTGTGTGATTCAGCACCCCAAGGTGAGGTTGGGCAATCGATGGGTGTTCAAGTCAAATCCACACGTGCCAGGACCCGCCTGCAA
This sequence comes from Symbiodinium sp. clade C Y103, assembly GCA_003297045.1. Lineage (NCBI taxonomy): Eukaryota > Dinophyceae > Suessiales > Symbiodiniaceae > Cladocopium > Cladocopium sp. clade C. The sequence goes on along the minus strand of BGPT01001629.1, from coordinate 91,203 downwards.
GAAGTACTTCCGCTGGCCATCCTCATTCACGACCTCATCGCGCGATTGCGATTCTGGTTGCTGTTGGTTTCAAATCATATGTTTCACTGGGTTGGTTAAAGGGAAAATCGTAACCGGAAACCATGGTAGTTTTCCCAATCAAATATAGAGGTTTCCGGTTTCAATGTTCCCTTAAACCAATCCAGTGAATGTTCATGCAAAATTCAGTGTTTTAACATGTTCTATTCGTGGTTAAATCGTATGTTTTTAATGCATTGATCAAATCTCAGGACTTCATCGTTAGATCCCTTTTCATTCCATTGTTCTATCCACATTCTTTGCTGGCTATATTCTGTTAATATCTTCCACTGTTGCTCAGATATCCCCATCATTTGGCCATCAATCAATACCTCTGAGGTGAACTCCACATGGCTGGTGACATGTCCACGGCGAAACCCGCCTCATGCACTTGGAATCGCAAATCCACGGGATTCCGCAGGCCCTGGGGATGTTGTGGCGGTCAAACCCACCCAAGCTTTGGGGTTATGGTGAACTTAACATGGTTTTAAGATGTGTTAATGGAGTTTGAAGCTGTACTTGAGATCTTCATGGGACTTTATGGGGTTTTAATTGAGTTTCTATGAGGCTATGATTCTACAGTATATAATATAATGTGGAATCCATAATGATACGGTTTTCTGGCTTATGAACCACTCACAACCAGAAGTTATGCTAGCTTAGATACCCAGATCATGGTCAGATCTTTGGGATGAATCTTTCTTTGTACTCTGCCCGTGCTGGCCTTAGAGGCATCTCATGCCCTACTACTGACTCCTAGTTTGGCAAGACCAAAAGACACTCCATGAGTCGCCGTTCACCGCCAGTTGGTTTCACTGCAGCTTTATGAGTCCTTCAGTCCTTCTCATTTTTGGGGGTTTACAGTTTACAGTTTACAGATACAGGAGGGGATGTTCCATTGCCATATTTGATTATCAGAGGGTCAATCCTAGTGAATCTTCCGTTCAGTATCCATGATTATCAATGATTCATCGTTATTAACCATCATTTCCCTATTAAATCACCATATTCATCAAAGCCAATCAGAGTCGTTCATCGGCATTCTCGCAATCTCGCCTGCAGAGGTATTTCCATCTTGCCTTGCGAGGATCGACCCTCACATATCCCAGCGGCAAGTGACATCAGTGACATATGGGTTTGTCTATGTTTGTCTGAACATAGGGTACCCCCAAATCCACTGGCTCATTACCACTTTCCTTATAAACATGATGTTAAATGATTTCAAATGTGGTATTCACCATTTCCAGACAAACCCATATTGATTGAATTGACTGCAACAAGAAACTGCATGGCTCAGCTTCACTTTGAAATCCGCTGAACCGGGCAATCAATGTGCCATGGTCCAATGGTATATAGGGTATGGTCATCCCACTATTTTTGTGTCATTAAGATTCCAAACATCGTGGGTATAGTATTGGATATAGTATTGGTATAGTAATTTCTATAGATTGATGACCCGCCACTTTATTATGGCTTAATCTAATCCAACTTGACCGTATAGCGCGTATGAGCCTCCACTCTCCGCCAGCCTTAGTCGGAAATCTGTCGGAAACTGATTGGGTGTAAGACGAAACTCAACGAGTGAGGGTCCTGACACCATCCTCTTTTCAGTGGTAGATCAGACATGACCAAACCACTCATGATCCTAGGTTTGGCGATCACTAGTTAGACATATTTCATATTATGTCTCAACAACTTTTGGGGAATACCCTTCTGATTCCCATTGACTCTTGGGGGTCAACTGGGCTCTTTAGATCTTCCAATATTTTACTCACAGGGATCAAAAACAACTGAAATTCATGATTTGATGATGACCTTTTGCCCAGTTCTTCTTGGTTGTCCAATCCTACTGCTTTATCAATTTGATAGCTTATTTCCAACCACCCTGTTTTCAACGGATAAATCTGTCATAGACATATTTGATATATCACCATTGTTACTGGTTAAACTAGACTAATCACCGCGGAATGACAATTCATCATATTTCATGGTTGACTTCTCCGTTGCTGATGGTTCAAATCAGCTAAATATATCTAAATATACATGTATAGACAATCTAATTACTACATTTCATGCTTCAGATTAATTCTCAATTGGACGAGATCTAGATACTATGTTTTAGACAAACCAAATCACTACATGTCATACCCTCTAGAGTAAACATACAAAAAACTATGGGAAAATCACCCTTTTTCAAGGGGAAATCACCATTTTTAACGGGAGAATCACCATTTTTTCTTGGGAAAATCACCATTTTTCATGGGAAAAATCACCATTTGTAAAGGGAAAATACCATTTTTTCTTGGGAAAAATCCACGATTTCCATGGCCATTTTCCATGTCGCTCCCTTGGCTCCGACGCCCATGGCTCCGGCTCACCACTCGGCCCCAGGCCCGGCGGGCATCGCGTGGCAGAGGGAGTCGTTGGTCAACTTTTGGATACCTCGACGCCAGGGATTCAGACAGTGCACTCCGGGAAAAAATGTTGGTGTTTGAACTCATCCAGTTGGATATGTATATATATATATATATTTGTGTATATATATAATTATATATATATATACTGTACCAAGTATAATGGTTGTCCCAGTTATAAAGAAACTTATCTATCCTAAATCACACCTGGAGAAATCCCCATTGTTCCCCCAGTTGTTGTCGCTTGAACCCTTTGAATTTCCACATGCTGGTTGGTTGACATGGATTCCCATTGATGAATGATTGGCTCAACCATGGATAATCCCCCAATATATTGGGTTATAAGTTATAAGCTAACCCAGATAGGGTTATAAATGAGGATAACCCCAGTTAGCTTATAACATCTTATAACCCCATGTCGTGGGTTAGCTTATTATCATGGTTAGTTCATGATGTTAAACATGGGTTATTTTGATTGGCTCAACTGGCTCCTCTGCTACTCTTAAGCCACCGCCCAAGGTCTCCGACTGTGTCTTTGGCTCTGCGGGTGGCAGCGGTGTGAGTCTCAGCGACCATGACGCTGGAAACAGAGAAACTGAGGAGGTCTATGGTGGTTGACAACGGTTCACAATGGTTAATGGTGAACAATGGTCAATAATGTTTAAAATCATGTTAAACCTCATAGCTTCGGAATGATATACTGTAGTGTGGCAAATGATTATACAATGATGGTGAGATAGATTGGGAAGTACATGTTGAGATGTGCGTTTCTTAAGTTATGGGGGGCTGAAACATCTTTCAAATTAGTTTTGTTTCTAAATGAGAAACAACTGGTGTTGGCGTACACCAATTTTGAAGAAACACCCATGTCAGTTGTGACATAAAACATCTAAATCACCCTCAGTAGGGTATTCGAAAATGACTGGCCAAATGACGATCCAAGAAAACTCTACAGATACTAGATACCAATCATTTTCAAATTCGCGATTCTCACTATCAAAAGTGAATTAAATCAAAGTAGTTAAAATCATGGCAAAATGACTGGCTATATCTGGCTATAAAATCACGACAAATAAGCCACGTTTGGAGATCAGTCCACTTGCAAACCATGATTCATGGTAAGGATGGCCATTTCGCTCCTTTCATTCTTCCGGTCCCATGTCGCTGAGGAGTCGGCTACTCCGGGACAGGATATTGACACCATCCCTGCGGCTGCGAAAAGCTTCCGCAGGGGATATCTGTCTGACGTCTATAAGACATCGATATCTCACACACGTGGGAAGAATTCGATTGGGTCATGAAACAGAATATCTGATAGACATATTGTCCATTTGTCAAGAGAAAATGCAAGAAACGAACGGATCCAGCCAGAACATTATCAATGGGAATGTGACCCTCCCAAAGGACCTCCGAAACTTCAGCCAAACCCTGTCAGAGTATAGGTGCCGATAGGTGGCGACGATCATTTTGCGCCTTGTTGAACCTGAATGAATATCCAGCTAAATGTTGATTTCGAAAATACGGGTGCCCTCCGGTAATCAAATGTGGCAATTGGAAATCCAGCATTTATAGATGATGTTCCCATTAAAACCTCCATTGATGGGGGATTTCCAATTGCCACGTTTGATGACACCGGACGGTACGCCTATCTTTCGGACCCCGACCAGGCGCCTGATGGTCAGGGTTTTGGATTTGGTCCTCGGTGTGCGACCATCCAGCAGTCCACTGTCCCAAAATGTCCCAAAAGGAAAGAGAAACCATAAGGCATTTCTTTATGGGCTACCCTCTGGTTATTAAACAGTTCGCCATGGAAAACCACCATCTTCAATAGGTAAATCACCATGTTTATCATCTGTAAATGGGCCATGGCTTCCATGGCGAAGTGTCAGTCATAACCACAGGGTAGTCATGGTCTTGACTCCATGAAAACTGCTATGGCCATCGGTGAACCTCTTTCAAACCCGTTCGCCACCATATGATTCACCACAATTCACAACAATATTGGATAAAACACAACAAAACTTAGTGATATCCCATATTGTATAGCTATATTTTATATATAGCTATATCATATACAACATATATATATATATAACATATAGCTATGATATAGCTATATTACCCCCACTTGATTTATCAAACAACAAATCCTTTCTTTTCATAGCCCCTACTTCACATCCCCAGCCGCCCGGTAAGGCTCCCCTGCTTGGCCGTCGACTGTTGGTACAAGGACTCCTCCAAGCCCCTGCGCAGAAAGGACAGGGGCGCCTCGGAGTTCTGACCTCGGCTGCTGCTGCGCCATGGATTTCCATAGGGGGAAGTGTGTGTTTTGAAATGCACCACTGGTCTACCAAACAGAACACAGGGTCTAGTATACCTTAATAAGTCTTAATCTGTTTTAATTGGAATATAAGTATATATAGTTCTACCCTTGCTCTACCTCTACCTCTCACCGCCAAGAATGTGCGCCTTAAAATCGTGGACCTACATAGAAATCATAGAAATACTCTCAAAATGAATGCCAATTTCCATTCACAACCTTGGCCTGTGAGTACAACCTGTTGCAAGCCAGCGCCCTGGCGTAGTGGGATGATCAAAAAGCACATCCAAGAACCGAAACCAATGAGATCTTCGCCATATGGGTTTGTTTGGAAATGGGCTGTGGCTATCTAAATGGGAATACATGACGATCATAACATGATTTAACCCGTTGGAATTTGGGGTACCTGATTTTCAGACAAACCCATATTCTTCAAACATCTTCAAACCTTACACACTTGGCACCGTTGACTTTATCAACCATCAAGGAGGTGATGGCTGCCCCTCCCTGGACACTGCTTCCTACTCGGATGCCAGCGAATCGTGGGTGTATGGTCGGTTTCAAAGCCGCTTGGGAAAAAACAAACGCATGTTACAACCCTCAATGGAACTTCGAACAAACACATTCGAAATACCACCAATCAGACGACTTTCCAGCTGTCACAAACCCACCAAGAAAAAACACATACTATAACTATACTTGAAACATCTTCAAAGTTAAGAATTCCTTACCAACCAATTGACAACCAGAGCCACTGTCAAACCCTTTATGAAACCATTGGATGTCCCTCCCATCCGCTCGATTCTCCAGGTTCGGCTCCCACACGGGACATGGCCCTGCCATCGGAGCCCTGTCACGGGATGATGTGATGTGGATGGAATCCATCAGTGAACCATAAATGGTATCAGTAAATGTCACCCAATCTTAAATGGTATGACCCAATCTTAAATGTTTAAAGATGGTATCAGTAAATCATGAATGATCTAATTTCTACTTCAAGAGTGGACAAGCTCGGGCGAAGGGACGTTTTGATAGAAACCCAAGGCATCCTCGCAGTCTTCGCTGCCTCTTTTTTTTTTGGTGAACTCGCTCATCTTCTGTCGCTGGTCGAAGTTGTTCTTTGCCAGGTGGCTCTAATGTTGGTAAAACACAGCCATAAACCATCCCCAATGACTCACCATTCAAATAGGTGGTATAAACCATGCCAAAATGGGTTGTTTATGGCATTGTTTTACCAACATTATCCCAATTTCTGCTGGTGTTGTTGAAATGGGCCATGTGGGCCATGTTCCACCGGGCAGATCAAGCCCCAAGGATTGGAGGTGCTGCAACGGGTTGATCCCCAACTGTCCTGCACTTCATTTCTGTAGGTCTTGCTGCGGCTTCTGGTTCAGAAATCACTCAGAAGCTATGGCCAGCTATGGGGCCTCTTGCCTTAATATCTTAATCATCAGAAATTTGGTAAAGTTGGATAATTCAAAGATAACCAGGTTGAAGCCACAGCAAAAACCATGAGGATGGACCAACCAATGATGAGGATTCCACTCAAGAAACAACCCGGAGGAAGCGTCCAAGCAGGCTGAATTAGTTGAGGCCTGTTTGACCAATGTCATATATAACCAAGAAATCGTGGAGACGTGTCACAAACCAACGCATCTTGAGCCATCGATGGACAAATGATAGAACTGACGTTTTGATTTGACTGAACAATCATCAAGTATAGTTGGACGTTTCAAATAAAAAGTAGGCCCCAACTGGAAGGGTACACTGAAATTATATTAGATAGATTACATACTAGGCTATATACCTATAAAAATGGTGATGTTCCATTGCACTGTTTGATGACCGGAGGGCATCCCATTATTTTATCCCCTGAACCATTGGCGACATCCAAAGCTTTTCCCTGGTTGTCAACCTGGTTCTGGGGAAATTACTACAATAAGTTTCGCAGGTATCAACCATTTTATTTGAACTTTTCCCATCCGAACTACTTCTTTTTTTTCATCCGGACCCAGGCGGGCATCATGTTGTCATCTGCCGGGATCCGGGATGCTAGTTAGGGGAAATCCATGTATCTGGTCTCTCTTAGTTCACCACTCTTGTTAGCTTACTACCTCATTCATCCAGTTTCTATGTTGCATGATGTCACATGTTCACCATTCATGAAATGCGATGAACTCATCCCTTCTTCAATCTGTTCATGCTGTCCGGTCATCTCCTGAAATAAGTTGGTCATCTCCTTAGTCATCCCGGGATGATACTAAGGGATTGGAACAGTCATCATATCTTCCAAATGATCCGCAAGCAATAGATCATCATGGCATATATCCCAAATACTCAACTAGTATGGAATATAGTGAATATACAATATATGTCTACATATACCCCTTAAACATGGTTCAAATGAAGGTCATTATTCCATACATGGAGCAGCAGCATCTGGGTTTCATTGTCTACTCATAAATCTACAGTAGGGAAATCTAGACCTCCAAACCCTGCAATGAATGATTACCACAATTCACCGAAGAGTTCTGTCATATGGGGATGAATCCCCTAATCCCCCAATCTATGGTGGCATCCAGCTTGACACCGGGTTGCTGCCTCGCTGAGACCGCTGCCGCTGTGTTTGGACTTGTGCGACTTGCTGGTACCTGCAGTCGATTGACAAGGTCTGCCAATGCCAGCTGCTGGTGCTGGTAGATTTGGCTGCTGATTATTTGTGGAAAGCATATGTAGAATACATTAGAATACTATATATTGTATAAACATATACAAAAGAATAACAAGAGTTCATAGGAGTTCTGCAAGGCATAAACTGAATCAAAATTGATCATTTGGGCTGAACAAATGTAGATAGCAACCATTGTGCAACATCTTTCACACATCCTGAACTTGGATGGCTTCTCGGAAAGGAATGTCAATCAATTGCAGTTCTCAGATATTATACGTATTTGGGGACGGTTCAAAACGTATAATACATTATAATATATTATAATACCAGTAATACCATTTGTTGAACCATTTGTTGAGGGATTGATCCACAGTCATTTTGCTCTACTGTCCGCTTGCCATGATGAAAACATATGAAAACCAATAACACCTTTGCAGAATCTGTCAAATTTGAGGAGACTCCTGCCCCACGGAAATCTTCTCCTATTGTCAATCGGAAACACGCTGGGCATTTGTTCCGCTTCTATTAAACACGCAGCACTCCAGTTGGTCTTAACAAAGAAAAGAGTCTGAAACACCTCATGGAGTTCTGGTGTTGTTGTTACCCAACCACCCAAGCAGCGAATGGCTCACCGTGACGATTCACAGAACGTCCATTCGTTTCAACACTTTCCTGGCGACAGGTGAAACGAAGCGGTGGCATCGTCCTCAAGGGGACACCCGAACAGGTGGACAACCCTAGGGTACATCACCATGTTCAATGGGAAAATCTTCTGGATATTGGTCAAATTAAGTATCCCTCAAGAATTGGATGGTTAAGACTCAGACTAAAAGTAGACTAAAATCATCCAAAATCTATGGTCCATCAGGTCTTCATTTTTGACCCATTCGCCCAACACGTCTGGTACATGTCCCCTGCTGCCAGTGTCAGGACAGGGGGTTCATGTCCCATTCCAACATCGTCCAGGAGTCCAAAATGGCCGGTAAATTCCAGAAACCATGGTTTTGACATGTTTTGACCATCAAATCTGAGGTTTCATGCAGATCTTCTCTTGAATTTAGAACCTATTTTGTTGCATTGGAATTCACCATTCTTGTTGGTTAAATTTCTCAATGTGGTGAAATCCCCATTGCAAATGATTGGAAAACCATCATGTGTTGGCTGAATTCCGCCCCTTCTCCAATGAATCCCGCGGTGAACAGCCAACGCACTGGGCCTCTTCGGACTCTTCTGGCGGAACCCGACCAGGGATGATGGAGATGGGAATGGAATGGGATTAGAATGGGTATCCCATGGTATCCCCAAGAATCGTTGGTGTTGTACTTGATCTATATAGATGTATTTAATATGAGGGATAAGGGAAGGAATATTTAATATTAGGGGGAAGGGAAGGAATACGAAACTTGATGTAGATGTAGCCTACAACAGGGCGATACAGGGCCTAGTCATTGTAGATGTACAATGTTCAGCCTCTAACTGCCTCTAACGAACATCCAGCGCATGTATTCTACAGGTGGCACTGATTGAATATATCAAAGTTTGTTACTAATTTACACTCCCTTGCTTCAATGGATTCAAGACAAAAATTATAAAACCTCAAAAATGGGTCGGGAAAATGATAGTTGATCATTGGTGCTCTGTTCCCAGGAACCAACTTTGTGATAGTGTGTCATGATATCATATGCTATAGCTGGAAAACATCCTTTTCCATGTACTTTTAAACAATATCGAAACATGTTCCCACACTGTTCCTTTCGGGAATATCCCCGAGAGCATGTCGCGGAGAAATATCCACATGATCTAGCTGGTGATATTCATTAGCCATGACTTGCGCATGGAACGAACATGGAATCAACCAATGAGGTTGTTTGGTCCTGGTTAAAATTTCTCAACGTCCCATGTTTGTTGCGAAGTGCCAGTCAAATTTCCTGTCTTTGCTGGTCAAATCCCCATCAAAGTTTTTTTTTTGGTTCTGCTTGGTAATATCCACAATTCTGTTGCTTAACTCCCATTTTTGGCATGAAAAACTCGCCAGTTATGGGTTTTCCCCTGGCTTCTCAGTGGTACAGTAAACATCACCAGAGCGGTTCAGCCCTGTGCACCTCGTTCCCGCGCGGCATCATCAGCCTTCCAGGTGCGAGTGGAGCGGTATTTCAACCGTTGCATGCCGATGAAGCGAGATTTGATGAAGTCTACTCCAACCAAAACATCCAATTGGATTCACATGGATTCAAATATGATTGAAATGGGGTTTAGAGTTCACCAACAAGACTGACTGGAGACTGCATTGAGTTTTCACAAGACCCATCAATGGACATGTCACACGCAGAAACACCGCGCTTGGGAGCATCCACAGATATCCCAAGTATGACTTTGAGCCATTTTGCTAACTCTGATAACCCCGGGACCGTGGGGGCTTACTGACTTTAGACCCCCTGGTTATCTGAACTGGCACTGGTAAATTCCAAGTTGATATTCAGTCATTGATGTTTTTTGATCAAAAACCCAATGCCATGTTTGGTGAATGGATGGCAACCACGATTCTCAACCCCACCCCACTTACCAACTGGGATAGACGTCCATGTAGCATGGCTAGATGCGGTGTAATACTTGTAAATTCCTGAAAGAAACTTGACTTTTTGGCTGGGTATAATTCCATTAAAAGAGTTATAGTTTGTCAATCGATGGCAAACAATAAAAGCAAATAACTCAATTCACCCAGGTTCACCAAGGAGGAACAGCCAAGCTCTCGCACCCCGGCGCCCGGTGGCCTCGAAAGTTTCTTCCGCTTGTTCCGCCAGTTCCTTTCCAACTGCTGGGACGTTTCTTCATCACCCTTTTCTCTTGGGATTCTTCACTCCCTATTCTGTCAAAAGCGCTCAACAGGACAGGGCATTGCAGTGTGTATCTATAATGCCTAGAGGGACATGACATTTTAGCACTTTCACCCACCAGGATGATCGGCTGCTACCGCTTTCCAAAAACCACGGTTCTCTATGTCGTCATATTGGAAATGTAAACAGCAAAGAACCCTGAAGCTTAGTCTTCAGCAACATGCTTGTGTATGGTGTGCCCTCCGGTAATCAAACATAGCAATTGGACATCCGCATCTACAAATGATTCTTCCATTAAAACCTCCATTTATAGCGGATTTTCCAGCCACGTTTGCAAACTGAAGGGTATACGCAGGGCAGTAGAACCAAATAATGCTTCCAGTGAAGCAGCCTTCGGAGAATCAGCTGGTGCCTACCACACTGCGATGATTATCTTTCGATCGTTAGGATTATAAGAAAACTATAGATGCTGAATCATGCTAATTGAACATGTTCACACAATCTTCAGCGTGGTTGTCAAAAACTGTGTTCCCTCCATGTTGAAACCTCGAGGGTCCAGGATTTTTCACCACACCTGCCCTGGATTCAGCACCTGAAGGTTGATTCCATCTTGTTCTAAAATATCTTCCAGCAAGGCCCTGCGAATCAGCGACATAGAGATGGGCAAGGCAACAATCCTTTTGCGAAACTACACCATGCCTTAGTTGGTTGGAATGTCACTGATTGGATGCATCATGTCCCATATTATGGACCAGCACAGACTTATTAACAGTGGTGTTGCCCAACTTCATAAACCGTTTCATATTCAACCAAGCCCCAAGTTCTTGCTCTCCACGGACACTATGAGGAACCCGAGTATGTTCACCCAATTTTGGACAGAATCAACACCTACAATGACAATTAACTCAATTAACATACATTGACCACCTACAGCCATTGGAGATCCAAAACAATCTTATGTATAATAAATATAGTTATTATATATATATATATTATATTCTTAAATATTCTTGCAGTATATAATATATCACATTAAAATGATTGTTTTAGATGTTACTCTTCCACATTTTTGTTACCTCGATCTATCACGTGACAACCATGCGAGAATGGAATCTTCAAAGAACCTGCCCAACATTGACCCTGGAATGTTCCCTTGAGGCCAGCCAAGTGATTGTTACTGGAAAATAATTCCTCTATGTCTGTCACTTTATGTTTTGTCTGATAACTTGGAAGTAAATCTTTACGGGCCCAACACCAAGCTCAGAATTATTTCAGTGACCCCAGGGAACATCCAGATCCAAGTCTAGCGTTGTGGGCATGGGAACCTCTACGTCTGAAAAACTAATAGGATTGCATCACTTCCATCACACGCTTGTTGATATCTGCAACACTCATATCTAGCCTTAACAAAAACTGCTGTTTTTGAGAGGTTCAATGTCAAAGCTAGTTTTGTACCTTCTATGGCGCTGCACATTTGTCATCACATTTGCCAACCATAGGGACTTATCTCCAAGATAAGAGTAGAAACGATCGGCCAAACTCTAGTTCCTAACAATCATGACTTGGCCAAAAACATGGCCCCAACTGGGTCGCCCCAACGGAAAGAGATGGTCAGAACCTCAAGGTGCAAATCCCGAAATGGGATGAAGGCCGCGTCATAGACCAAAAGAGATGGGATGATGAACCGAGAAATGATGAACGAAAAGCCGTAGAATGAACTCAAAGTGATGTTCAACCACGCATAAAGGGGTGTTTGATGGTGATTGGCTAACTACGGGGGGTGCTGAACCAAGAAGGATGTCCTAGCAGAAAAAAAAAAAAGGTTTTGTTCAGCGCATGCAACCAGGAGAATGCATTGAACAAGGCCATTTAGAATTGCAATGTAGATATAAACAACACAACTGAACATCTATTTGTTAAAAACTGAATGTATGGTTGTGGGATGTTGTGGGGCATTTCACCCCAGTACCTCAAAAATGACCACTCAAGAACACTGTCAGAAGATTTTTTTGATGGAACGTCGCTGGCACCAAGGTGTAAAATGAGATCAACAATCCATGAAATTCAAACCCTCAAAAATACGCAGAACAAAAGAAAACACAAATCACAAAACTTTGTGTGTTTCTGTTTTCTATCCTTGTGGGGGGAGCTATACCCAATGTTTGATTCCTCCCAACAAAAAGTCTCCCGAGCAAACATCTTGTAAAAAGAAGAACGCACTTCAGGAGGCCGTTCTCACCAGACATAGGCCAAAGAAACCAATGCTTGGGATTACAGAGGAGTGGGATAGAAATCCACCCAGGGAACGGCAAAGATTGGCCCTTCTTAGTTTGAACCCCTCCCCCTTCTATTTTCACTTGGCTCATCCCAAGCAAATGTTCACTTTTTCAACAGCACCAAGTTCCCAAACAGGTTGAGGCGGTAAAGCCGCAAAGTACGGCAGGAAGAATCAGCCTCAGGATTCGCGGCACATGGATCATCGCCAACAGAGAGAATGGCTGTGGATCAAAATTTGGTGATCCTAGCATTGTTGATTTGGATGGTAAATAATTACAGTATAATTACAGTAGTCTAAATGTCAAAATTGACTCAAATCCCCATAAATCTGGAAGCATATGGAAGCATTGATTGGATTCGATGTGGTTCCACTTTCCACCTTCCCAGCGTTGCTTGGTATAGCGGACATCAGAACCTTCTGGGGCAGCGGCGAATAACTTTCGGTGCCGACGATCTCCAGAACGATCACCTCATCTGCAGGTGTAGATTCCCCAGGTATCCCTGACATTCCCCTGCTGAAGAGGGCATCCACCACAAATAAATTATAGTTATTTGAGTTTCTCCTTTGATCTCGGTATATCCTCAAATGCACTGGTTCATCATCATTTTCACCATAAACTGGGGTTTCATAGTATAATATAAAGTAATATAGTATAATACATAGCCTAGCTTTAAGACCCCCATTCGTCAAAGTATATCTGGGAGCCCCAGCGATGGGTGTCAAGGAAAATCTGAAACAACTGGCGAAAAGACCCACCTGGCGACGGGATGATGGGCAGGGGAAGACCGGAAAGGAAAGCTCCACGGATCCACGGAATTCCCGGGGAAATCCCGGGGAAAATATGAAAAAAAACATGTTCCGTCATGTTTCATGATTTTCCTTGTGAAAAGTATTGAAAGAGTGATGGCTTTCCGTTTCCAGCGTTGTTCACCTCCTATAAAGGTTGAGGGAAACCTCGATTTAACCAGAAACATTTGGGTTTGTCTGAAACTATGGTATCAGAAAAAAAAACCATCTTATGGGGGGCACTAGTTCCAACTCCCCTGGAAAATATGCTTGTCATTTTGTCACTTTGCGGATGGGTGCTCACGAGCTGGGGAATCATCATCCCATTTCTTGTACTGAACATATTCAGAACCACCAAGAAGCCATGGCTTCTCATCACTGTCCCAATTCTATCAATTCAATCTATACAAAATCCCATGGTTTATCATGGTTTATCCTAGATTTCACCATAAAAATAGCCATGGATTGGGGTATACCGGGTATACCATGGCTATATATCTCCCCATGGGACCCCGGGATCCACCGCTGCAAAGCCCGCACCATGCCGAAGATGATGCAGGGCATCACAGTGCCGCCTTCCAGCAACCTGGGAACGCCGAACGCCATTTGGTATGTAGGGATTCTTCACTACCAGGCTATGGCTCAAAATTATGGTACCATAAATGGTCATTTTTAATGGTAAATTAAAATAAACCATCCAATTATAGGGTTAATAATTTTGAGCCATACCCACCGAGGCCCCCTAGATAGCTAAGTTGGTGAACATAACTCCAATTTCACTATGGTTGATGATACGCAAATAACTATACTTTTCATGGGGTTTATAAACCAACTTGTAACATTTGGGGGCCTCACATTGTACCAAACGGAAACAATCCCTACATCACAAATGGGTAGTGGACCAGACAGTGAACATTATTAGTAGTAAATTTGTCTTTGTTGTTTGGGGGTTCCAGGGATAGTAATTATTGGGTTGCACCATAAAGAACAGTGGAATTGAACTCAACAATGAAAATTGAAACAACCAACAGTTGCTAGCTGCTAGCTTGTGTCATCGAGCACAGCCTGCTTGGTGAATCATTGCTTATACTTTATGTCAGCCAGGGACATTCAGATCTCCAGGACCGGGATGCACCGAGCGCAGCATATGCTTTCACTCAGTCAGATCTTCCAATGAGATCCAATGAGAGCATTGCAAGCTCGTTGTCGCCTGTGATGAACTGCATGGCTTGTGGCCTGCCTTTTTTATCAAGAAAGACCTGAGTTCAAGGTGTTTGTGCGCAGCTTCAGAATCTAAATCAACGTTCTGCACGCTGGATGGTGCTTCGCAGAACCAGTACAGCATCGATGATGGATCGTCATCAGATTGGCCAGCGCGGCCTGACTGTGAGAATGGGTGGCGCCGCGGCACACCATCAAGTCGATCCTTTCCCATGCCACAAATGCCATCTGCAGAATACGCTGGGCTCATCCCCACATAATTTGGGTTGGAATTCTCATTCATTGGGTTGAATATAACCACATGTTGCAAGCACCAACTAGTACGGAGTATGTGGGCTTCTTGTGGCATGTTCCCTTTTTTTTCCAGCGGGAAGCTTCTGGGATATCGTTTGCTTAGTGGGTGAGCCACCCATTCCAAGAAAAGAAAAGAAACCAGGACATATTTACATATTTGGCTATGAGTCAAAACCTTGGTACCTTCTGTTCACATCAAAATAGCTGGGATTTATGGATGTTCATCCCACTAAAATGGATAAATTCATAGGTTTTGACCCACCCCCATTTGAGCAACGGCGAACTCATCAGAGGTCACAGGGGATACCAGCAACCAATGTAGGGAAGCTATGCTTTGGACATGGACTGAGCTGGAGTGCCTTGAGATGTGCTACATCAAGTGGGATTAAATCTCAAAATGGAGGATTTACAGTGAGTACACCATACACCCAAAATGAACATATTGCAAATGAATTCTGGGAAACATTATGATCAAGCATGGGATTTTGGGCACGCATATCCCATTTTCAGACAAACAACGGCATGAAACGGCCTAAACCAGCCACCAGGGTTACAGTACAAGTGCTTTCTATCCCACCAAACAGGGGAAGCATCTGCATCCTTAGAGCCCTCAAGCAAGGACGCAACTTCAGTGAACAAGAAACCAACATTTCGACTTTGCTTCAGGCTTAAGAAGGTCCTCCACCCAAAAATGTTGCCAGCAGATTTCTTCAATGGTGAATTCATCAATGGGAAAAACAAAAGAACAAATCCTTCTTCAGCCAATCCAGGACAACACCAAACCATGTGATTGGCTTCACCAGTGCGTTTGAAGGGCTGCAAGATTCACACAAAAATACAAGCCAACCATGGGTCCGCAGCCTATCCAATCCTACTCCATCTAATCGCAACAAGCTCTTTCAGAACATCTATTCTTGCGTATGCGCATCTTAGAGATCCAAATTGGCAACAAAAACAACAACTCAGTGATCAAAAGTCGCCGATTTCTGGGGTTGTCCCAATTCCCCTCATATTTTGGACCTCAGCGGCCATGAAGTACGTATTAAATCCTTACGGATTCTTGCCCTCATCCCCTCCCGTGTAAGGGGCCGTAAGACCCCAGCCCCAAGAATCGCATGGTTTAAAGTATACAAAAAAATATACCTTATGGTTATACAGCGATGAAAGCCATGGCCCATAGAAATAGATGATCAAACATGATGATTTACTTATTCCAAACGGTGATTTTCCAGTGTCCAAGCCTGCGGACCTACGGCCTCAACTTCTGACCCGTATCCTTTTCCAACCCTGCACGGCCCAGGTGCTCAGTATCATCTTGAGGAAGCAAGCTACCTGCGCTGACAGGTGGCTGCAAAAAAGGGCCCTAGAAATTCGCGAATGCTGAGGGACGGCTTAAAATATCCAAAACAAATCAACTGAGAAATGGGCTCTCACTAAGGTATCACCACATTGGCAACCCATCTGCTAACTCGGGAGATTCGTACCTGATAAGGCTCCTTGCGCTTGTCAGTGAAATATCGTTGGTCTTGTTCTTAGTGTTGTGGTCTTTTCGGCGCAATGAAATTTGAGAAGCAAATCATCCTTTGGACTTGTTGGATTCATCATGCACACTGTTTGAAGAAACTTTCAGCTCCTTCACATTCCACCGTATTATTTGTCCAACTCCAAACATACACGTATTACCCTCTGGTAAACTAACATAACTATGGAAAATCACAATTTTCAATGGGAAAATCAACTATCAATGGCCATTTTCAATAGCAAACTGTTAGTTTACCAGAGGGTAGTACGACTAGGATGCTTAAAACCGCGTCCTCAGTGGAAGGGCTGTATTGAATGTTTTTGCTTCTTCTGTCCTTGGGGCTTACTATCCTGCCTACCTACGACCTGCAGAAAGTGGATATGTATCCACCTACAGGCTGCTGTCAAAGTGAGAATCAGTTTTGCATATAAATTATGGTGAAATACAGTGGATGGTTGCGAAATCCTGCCCCAGTTGATAGGTGGTTCAGTAGTTTATCCAATCATTTCTAGGCTTTCAACCATCCAAAGTGGTGGTGCAGAATTTCTTCCACAGTCTGTGGAAATCCTCTATGGATGAGCCTGGAATTTAGCCAATGATCAGTTTCCGGGTGAAATATCCCACCGTGACTCGGATGTTCCGGCATAATTGGCATCATATTTGGAGAAATGATACCAAAGGGGCTTCATAGTTGGGGATTTATAACTGTGAAATAGTTGTGCTCATGATTTTCCAGCTACCCAAGTGGTTTAATAATTGTGAATAATAACAGGCGTTTCCATGATTTTCCTGCTCTAATCAACAACTATGAAATACTACAATCATCTACTTATACTCTCCAGTACTTTGACATAGCTATGGACAATCACGATCAAAATCACCATGTTCAATGGGTAAATTCATCTATAGATGGTCCATTTCCATAGCTCGCCTATGGCGCCACCAAGGAAGCCACCGGTGATCAGCACCGGTTCCAACATATCTGCAGGGCAACGGACCTGCGCACGGGCACCGCGGGGTCCATGGAGGAATTCCAGTTGTGATTAGTTTGATAAAACGATAAAATGATAAGGGATGGGAATGGATGGTGATGGAAAATGATACCCATAACAATTCAATTTGATTTCAGCTCTATTGATTTTTTTTGTATCCGAAAAACTCCGTTCAATTGATTTGTCCATTGGTCCATGGGGTTTCATGAATTTCCTTGAACACTATAGCCAAAGTGCAATGCATTCCCAGAGATATTAGCGAGAGATATGGTGGTTGTTGCGAATCAAAACATGGATCCAGCAAGACCAGAGGAGGGAAGACATTTTGACTTCAACAGAGGGAGAGGTGGGAATGTGCAAGGAGGTTGATAACAACGAAATTGGGACCAAATCATCAAAAGATTGAGATGGACCCCCAATATGAAATGTGGTTGATTGAGTGCAACATAAAAATGCCTGGGATGGTTGAACGCGTGGCATCATGATGTCTCTACTGTGCATGTTGTTCTAAGATGACTCTGCAGTAGTTAACTTAATAATACTTAATATAGATATTGAATCCACCCATGGTTTCCCCTGGAAATTGATGTACTATACTTTTCCTCACCGCTTTCCTCATTGTGTCCGCATGATATGATAAACATAGATTAATTGAAGTTATCCTCATGGTGAGTTTCCGTATGGATGTGTTACGTTTTGTACTGGAACTGATGGATGTCAAGGTCCTGGCAAACCTTGGATCTCAAAAAAACATCGAATATAAATCTATACATTGAATAAAATCTATCCATCAAAAATGGATGCAACATTGGCAAATATACGGTGTAAATATATAAATGAACACATAAACTCCTCAAAAAACATCAAAGTGCCAACCAGCCGAGCTGAGATCCCGGACTGCCATCCCCAAGATCAAGGCCAAACCCTGGCAGGACAGCGGATTTTACAAACAGCCATCTACTTGGAAAAAAAACACGATGCAGGAACTGTCATACAGTACTGCTGCATCTCCATTATTTAAAAAAACAACAAGAGTTCGTCGATCACGGCTTCCTTAATTTCAGACTCATCAGAATCCCTTTTGAAGCCATCAAAACATCACAAATCATCGGGAATTCAGCCCTCTGACCACCATCAGCCCAACAATTCCATTCAACATCTGGCTTTGAAAATAGGGCTTCTCCAAAAGACCTCCTCAACTTCATCATCGTTTTGCCTCAAAAAACATCGCCATAACTTCGGGGGTGGCTGATTCCCGCCATGGTTCAGGTCACCATGGCGCCCACCTTCCCAACGGCAAAGAGGAGCAAATGTCCCAAGGGGATGGTCTGGCCGTGCAGGGATCGTTGCCACAGAAATTGCCAAACGGATACACAGCGGGGTCCTTTAGTTTTTTTTTGGGGGGAAGGGATTATATATGATTATATATATATATAATTATATATACATGTACAACTACTCAGGAAATAGAACCTGAGGTTGAACGGGTTGATATGTAGGAATAGGACCACATCAAACATAGTTTAAGCTTCAAATCCGAGTGTCACGGAAGGGAAAACAACCAGAAACAGACGTTGCAGGGAAATGAATAATGAACAAATGACATGGTCATACAAATCCACAAGAAACACTGAACAAGTGCTCCTTGCACATAGAACACGAAAAATGACATCTACTACTGGAATTCAAAACAAAAACAAGTCATCATCGGAACAGATTCCGGGATGCTTGGTTTCTGGTGAAGGAAATAAACCACTCAAATGAAATGCACTTCCAATCAACTGCATCAAGAGAGAGTCAAAATAAGAATGTCCTGTTGCTTACCTTCTGTTGGAAGGTTAACCGTTTAATTTCCAACCCTTTTGCACCAGCAACCAACTTACAGCCTTTCGGCTACTGGTACCTTGGCAACATCCCTGCACTTTTGGTTGTTGGGGTGCTTATATATCCGAACCTGTGTTCCTCATAGAGGAACATGTTGACTGGATTGTCCTGTATTTACTTCATCAACACGTGTTGTTTTGCTGATTTGCTTCTGAGTTGGCATCATTCATGCTTGATTCATGTTTGTTGCTTACTTGTTTTTTCCATGTTTTGTTCATTTTTTTTTCGCTGGGTTTCTCCATATGTTTTCTTGTGCGCCATCCCACATATGTTGTTTTTTTTCGTGCTTGTCGCTCACTTCCCGTGCTTCAAATCAACATCTCCTCACACGCAGGTTTTTGTCCACTTTGTTTCACCTTTTCCAGGAAATCCCAGCATAAATCCAACAATTTTGGCAACACCATACCCTCTGGCAAACTAACATAACTTTGGGAAATCACCATTGTTAGTGGGAAAATCTACTATAAATGGCCATTTTCAATAGCTACGTTTAATTACTGTACCAGAGGGTAGACCCTTTCACCATGTTTCATCCCTGAAATCCCTTCCAGAAATTTCCAGAAATCCAGTCGCCGATCGCAGACTTCCAGGCCTTGGTCATGGCGATCTGCAAACTTTCGGCGCCGATGCCCCAGACCTCCAGCGATTTCGGTGGCTGGGCCCATGGGGGAGATCACCAACCATATCCCTCTGGTAATTAAACGTAGCTACTGAAAATTGCCATTGAAATAGTAGATGTTCCCTTTAAAAATGGTGATTTCCCATAGTTATGCAACAGTTTACCAGAGGGTACATGTAAAAAAACCATCTGATACATTACTTACTGGTGCTAGACGTAGGGAATGGGGGAATGGGATGATTATTAATGGTTATTATAGGCTAGGTCATTCCCCCATTCCCTACTGAGCACCAGTAAGATTAACAGTTTGAGCCTGAAAATAAGCAAGTTTTAGTGGAAACTCATCTTCCAAGCCCTCTGCCAGCGTCTATGTGAATTTACTGGATGGTATATTATGATATTTGGGGGATTTCACCATGAACATTGGTGGTTTAGTGGGACAAAAATCCCTAAATTATGATGATTTACTGGTAACTTAATGGGATTAAAATGGTGATTCAATGGAATATAATGGGGATCCCACCCTGTTCATAGAAAACACCCCCATTCTGTTCCAAATACGTGATTTCATCCCCTACCTTCTACCCCTACCTTCTACCATGATTTATGAGGAGTCTAGCTAATATGTATATAGTATCAATAGGATAGCCAACGCAACGGGGACTTACAGTACTAATGCCCGGGGTATCACCTGAGTGGTTCCATGTATATTACGTCCAGCATTGTTCATTTAAACCAACAAAAATCGATTAAGTGGGAATCTGCGATCCAATCTATAACCGCAAGTATAAAGTGGGTTTTTCATGAAAAAGACCCAATAGTTTTGACCCAAACAAAAACGCCTTAGAAAACTTATAACGACATAAAATTAAATCAACTATTCCAAAAAACTTTATAAATCTACTAATTTCAACTTTGAAAGTTACAAAGCTTATTGGGCATGTATATAATATATTATATAAATGTTTGAATCCGTTTACACATGGATGAAAATATGTCTTCGATCCAATGAACTGTTTAACTGCTCTAACCACATCATCAGATGTCATTCTTGAGGATGGGTCGGCTCCAATCAAGCGAGTGAAACAATCCCTCACGACTAACACCTCCTTCTCCAAAACTAAAGCGTCGTCATGAATCTTGTCGATATTTACCGCATCAAACGTGATCAAGTTCCCGAACTTCTTGAGTTCTCGACGATAGGCACCTCTTCTCGTTTTGAAGTGTTATATCTTGGCTCTCACGCTCATCGATTCTCCAAATTGCCATCCAGCCAGTGAGTGAACGTAGATATGGAAATCCAGCATTTGTAGATCATTTACCCAACGCCAAAAACAAATCATGGTTGTTTCCCTAGGGTTGCTTGAGGGTATACGGGATATCACATATATTCCCGTGATTCCGAAATACCACATCGAATCTTCAACAATCAGTCATGAACCCACCATTATAAACCAGTGTTCAGTCTGCAATCCAACGGTTCATACGATATGCTTAATCCTTGAGTTAACGCTTTATCATCGGTTGTTTACCATGGTTTACAAGTACCTAAAAAATCTTGAAATGCACTATCCCATGCTATCCCCGACTCCAAAGGTTTAGAACATCATTTTACAATATGTTCCATATTCAAATGGCATCAAGTGGGGGGCAAATATACATACCAGTGTCAGACACATCCGTAAATATTTATCACATGGTAAAACCTATCCAATATCCGGTCAAAATTCTATTATTACCAATGATTCACCATGCTTAACCATTATTTTCCCATAAAATATTAAGATCCCATGAAATCACCATCTCAAATCTCATTGTTGCACTGGTTTGGAACATCATTTTCCTGTATGTTCCCATTTCAAATGGCGATTCTCCCCATCAAAAATGGACATTCTCAGGCGCACGTGCCAGGTTACGCCCCGCAGGCCAGTGGTGCGGAAGACCAGGGCGCCAAAGGATGCTGTGATGAGGGCCTGCTGGGCGAGTCCCCTTAAATAGCCCCGAAACATAGGCCGAAACCTAATATGGATACTAATACGGTAGGTAGCTCCAAGTTATATAAGTGAAAAGGCCATTGAAGTTATGTTGATTGGATTATATCAAAAAAATATCATGATATACATCATGTCTACTATACAGCCAAGTGAAAGTGGAACTATGTCAACCAACTTAGTGAACTACTGGTATCGGGCACCACCTTGTACTTTATTTATCTTTTTTTTAATCAGTGGTCTAGAAACAAACCCATTTACAGTTGCTATGAATTATCTATGGAGAGCTATGATTGAACAAACCCAGTAAATATGTATGTATTAATGCGTTTTTTACTGGGAAAATTACAGGGGTTTTAGCCCACCCTGCAAAAACGATGGGATATGATGGGATAAGCCGTGATAACCCCCACTAGAGGGGAACCCCCCAATGACAGCTGGTGAAGTTTCGCCCTTGGAAAGAATGGGGTATGGTCATCCCACCATCATGAATAGGATTGTGGACGATGGCTATGTTAACCACCGTTCTTGGGGGGTCGATCATTTTTGTTGGTTCAAAGGCACCAATTTTCGACCATGGCATAAAATGATGATCATGTTTGCGCATCATGTAACAATAGTGGGACATAGTGGACATCATATTCCATCAGCATAAAAATGCTGTTTCGCCTGGGATTGTAATGAATTAAAACATTGGGAAGTGAATTTCAATAGCGTACGTAAATATACATGATTATACATATATGCAATATCCGCTTGGATTTTGACAATCCTTCTGCATGAGACTGGTCAGCAATTGTGGCTAGTTTACCTTTTTTATAACGTAAAATGGGATAATTCTACTACGTTCCGTTTAGGTGAGTCCCTAAGCAGGATGATTGACGAGTTACTAAGTTGGATGATCCAATGGAGGTTGGAACAGAAACTCCAGGCTACATGGAGGATGCAACAGAAATTACGTTGGATTGGGATTGTCTGAAGATTTGGGGGGTAAGAATGATGATGAACCATCGGATTGTGGCAATTTTCCAGAGATTCTAGTTTGAATCCTTATATATCTCCTGTGCATCTGCACTCTAGAAATGGGATTGAACGATCGAAACTGGAGATTCAATGAAGCGTTCCTGTATCGAATTAGCATTGATGGCTCATCTTACCGGTGCTTAGTAGGGAATAGGGGTTGCTGATCTATAATAACCATTTTCATAATCATCCCATTCTCCCATTCCCTACATTCAGCACCAGCAAGTCATAGATGGGTGACATAATCCCTTGCAAATGGGATGTTGCACCAGTGATGAATGATCCCAGTCAACCTCCAACAGCATAGCTGCTGCCCCTCAGGAGATATTCGTTTCACTCATGTAGCAGGCTTGACAAAAATTGAACATAACATGTAAATAGTGCGGTCCCTGCTCTTCACTGCTTGCTACCAGTGTCTGTGCCAACTCAGCAGAGTGTGGATTTTCTTTCATGCGGGCGTTGAAAGGAATTCGTAAAGATTCTTTCTCCGAATCACCGTTTTTAACCAAAATGAAAACGCCATCCTTGCCTGTCTTCAAGGCAATGTATGAAACAAGCCAGCATGTTCAATGACAGTCTGAAGACACCTGTCGTGTTATCACATGATTCAGTTTGTTTTGCCTCCGATTCTCAAAACCTCCTTGTGTAGATTTCGCGAAACGTCTTGAATGAAAGACTTCACCACGCCAGAAAATTGTGTATCGCAATATGGAATGTGTAACTACAATCTTAGGATATCTTCAGCCTCGCGGCTACTGTTGAATATATTTTTGTTCATTGCGAGGTGTTTCAGGTGCCTTTTTTTTCTGGGTGATTTACAGTGGATACAATGCGAATAATGTGTTCAAAGACTTGGAAAGGAGGCCCACAATGTCATTGAAATCCCAGTGACAGCTTCTGTAGTTCATTTATAGTGACCACTTGGGCTACAAACCGTGTCATGGACCCACCAATGGGGTTCATCATTATTACCCCAAATGAGATCCCAAAATGAAGAGATCCAATGGTTATAGCTGTAGGTGTTGACCAATCCCCAAAATGGGTATCAGTATGGGTCAAAATTGTATACTAAACCAATACCATTGGATATGGTCAAAACTGGGATTGAATGATTGATCAGAACAAACAAATAGTTATAGCATGTCATAGCTATAATAGCACCCCCACATTCGGATTCATCGTACAAAAAAATCCCCAAATCTGTGGCTCCATGGTTCTCACACATGCGCCTGCAAAGCAAAGGCCACTGGCAGTGGCGCCAACTGAGCAGGCTACCCAGCAAGTCGCACAGGAACACTTGGGGAGAGTCAACGGGAAATGGCTCGCAACCAACAAACCATCGACACCATGTGTTTACCGATGATAGCAATGAACCAATGATACCAATGATGCCAATGATACCAAGAAAATCATGTGTTTATTGTTTTCCTTCAACCAATTAGTTTTTTCACCCGCGCAGGTGAACCAGAACAAGGGTCTGTGGACAGAAACAAAGATCTAAAAGTCCCAATCAGGAAGGCTTGCAGAGACGTTGCTGGCCTTGTTTTGTTCTTACAAACACGTGTGAATTCAGCACTTTATATTGTCAAAATGAATACCCTCAGGTAATTTAACATAGCTATGGAAAATGACCATTTATAGTGGATTTTCCCACTAAAACTGGTGATTTTCCATAGTTATGTTAGTTTACCAGAGGGTAAAAAGAAAGTGGCTACATTTGAATATCCCCCTCCCCCTAATATGAACCCGAAATGAAATCCATTCATGCCAGGGTGGATATCAGCACATCAGCAGCTCCTGCTGACTCCCCCTGACCTGCCAGACACTGGATGAAAGACTGAGGATGAATTGCAAGATGTCATTCTCCATCACAATTACCATCCGGTAAACTAACAGTTTGCCATTGAACATGGTGATTTATAGTGGATTTTCCCATTAAAAATGGTGATTTTCCATAGCTATGTTAGTTTACCAGAGGGTATTTCCACCGGGCTGTATGGTTCAATCAATGTTTTGATGCTCAGCAGCAAGACCAGTGATCATCCCAGCAGAAACAAGTTATTGCTTGGGTAACGCCAGAAGAACATGTTGCTTGTATGGTTGCCATTTGCAAAACGACATGTTGGCTGATGCTTTCTGATACCCTGCTCAGTCTATGTTATTATGGCAACTCTGCGAAGGAACAATCACAAACCAATAGCCCACAGATATGTATGAACCACACAGAAACCAATGGATATGTTGATATTTATATGTATATATTTGTATATATATCTATCTATATATGGGTTGCCATCAACCAAGCAATATATTTATGCACAGGTTGACCCAAAAGCCCTTTAGCGTCCCCAAGCGCTGAACATTCTGATGCGGCACCGGGCGATACTTCTGGACCAGTCGATGGAGAACACCTCTTGCCAAGCAGCTGGTTGTGGGAGGATTTCCCCCCCAAAAAAAAAACTGGGTAGAAGTTTCAATTCCAAGACTTACAACATTCGGCGTTTGGATTATATTTTTGTAGTAGATATATGTGGGATAGTAGGATTTACCAAACGTGTTCAATATCAACTTGGCTGTTGGACCCGACTGATTCACATTTTCAAGTAGCACTGTTCAAAAATGGAGTCCACAAACCCTATGCTTCTCATCAACAACGACAGCTATAGGCGGTTTGCGCCAAGTGTGCGCCAAATCAGCTGGCCGCCACAATGCTTGGTGCCATATGGTGCCATTTCAGCCGAGGATGTGTTTCTTATGACTAGCAGACTGCCTAGCGTCGGAAAGTTCCAAGGATGGGGAAATGCGCAAGAAAGGGATGAAAGAAAACAGAACCGTAGCCCATCATCGCAGGTAGGCTTATCCGATCCAAGTGGGACCGCTCTACTCACCAACTATTCCTTAAGTTTCCGATTTGTAATTTCATGGAACCACAAATGGCTGCCCAATTTTACAGTATATCAAACCATCCATGCGTGGGTTCAGAAAAGCATAAGCTCATTTGGGGCAGGACTTGACACAGTTCTCCATGTATAGCTAATAAATGCTAATAATATCTAATAATCCAACCAACAGGTGCGATTTAACTACAATAGTTCATAATAGTTCCATTTAATATTACAATCCATCTATAATGCCCAAAACCAAAAGAAACAACCGCCTTCGTTCGGTACGACCCGCTACTCCCAAGCAGCATCGACGCGTGGTGACCGGAAAAATCCGAGACACTGGTGCTCTTGGAGATGACAAAGCCTTGACAGACCATGAGATTTGGGGGTTTCCATAGCCATGGGGGTACCCAAAAATGGATGGTTTGTGCCATGGAAAATCCATCTACAAATGGATGATTTGGGGGGTACCCCCATGTCAGGAAACCTCCATTTGTCTCCTTTTGGTTGGGTCAATTTGATATAACTGATCTTTAGCATTAGGCGATTTTTGCTGTAAGATCCAACTCATTCCATGAAATGTGTAAGGAAAGACATTGGGGACTTTGTATGGGGCTGATGCAAAACTATCTTCCACATAGGGCCTTTAGGGGAGCAAATTAGGACCATGTTTCTCGGGGTACCAAACCCACTGCGACCGTTTAGCCAGAGTAGAGCTATTGCAAACAGATCTTCACAGTTTGGCTGTTCCAATGCTCTGACAAATCGAACTTCAATTTGGGACAAAATGGACATGACCACCAAACTTGCGATTGTTGGTCCAACAAAGACCACATTTTCCGCAAAGAAGTAGCTAGACATATTTGTCCACATATTACATCATGACTTACTTCACATTTCGAAAACAAAGTGGAATGACTGGGCTCGGGATCATGGAGCATCATGACCTTACAAGATCAATATGTAGTTCAAATGCATAGATCAGCTACATTGAGTTTATAGACATACTCAATTATCCGTAAACTAAATTGAATATTTGAATATCAAATCGTTACACTAGTTGCGTGATTATCAGAGATAGATCATTACAGTGAAACAAATGAAAAAAAACTCAGCCCATCTATCAGATCTCACCTCTGGTCGTTTCTTTCATGACCACCACAAGCCTCCAAGAAATCCAAGGGGCCGCAGAGCGAGCATGCAACGGCAATGGGTATAGCGATTAACCTGTGGATGGTGCTGGAATTATGATCGGTGGGTGCCGGCAGCGGAGTCGATTTCTACAGTTCAAGGCCCGAAATACCAGTAGTATCTATGGTTATATATGGTCCCGGCCGGCGACCGGCAACCCCCCCCCCCCCCC
>BGPT01001629.1:44614-63623 GCA_003297045.1 Symbiodinium sp. clade C Y103 | reverse complement strand
CCGCGATGGTCATGGTCAGTATATAGCCCCCGCGATGGTCTCCATGTGAAGTAGCTGACATGAACATAGGAACACTTCACATGGAGACCATCGCGGGGGCTATATACTGACCATGACCATCGCGGGGGGGGGGGGGGGTTGCAGGCCTGTACCATATATGGCTATAAATGGGACTATGTGGGATTACAGTATATGCCACAAATGGGGTGACTTACTGACTTATAACTGGTAAAGGGCCATAACATGCCATAACTGTATCCTAAGCCAATTAAGTCAATTCAATCTAATCTGTCTTTATCTACATATTATTGAGTGTACATATACGGCAAATCCTAAACATCCAGCTTTAGCAAATGCTGCAAGTATAATGGGTCATCAAAAGGGGCAGAAGACTGCTCTGGCAGCCGGAGAACAAGCTGATGCCGTCCAAGCCACCTTGCGGCCACATATCTATGTATACATATATCAATATATACAGTAACCGCCAAGAAGATAGAAGAGTCAAATCCAACTACAATAGTGATATGTTATACTTTTGTATGTTTCGGGCGTATATCCTACTTGATTTCAACCAGTGAAGGGATTTCAGCTCAGCTGCCACGTTTTCTTGTTGACCTTTCCAGTACTTCTGGAAGCGCCGTAAGCATCACCAGGAGCTCCGAGGTGCAACGGTGCAACGGTGGAACGGTTAAGCCGCAGCTCCTCCAAATTCCGATGGATGGCAGGATCTCTGCCTGGAAAGACGGTACACTATAGACAGATAGATAGATAGATGGATAGATAGATAGATAGATGGATGGATGGATAGATGGATAGATCTATTAATGTAGATAAATGGCTTATAATTGTGGTTACTTATCTTTCTTGGGCATGTCTGTAGGGCCTTAGCAAGTGGCCCGATAGGCTGTGGCTGGACACCCATTTTTTCTGGCGAAGCCATACAGTTAAAGCCCTTTATCAATTGTAGATGGTTCTAAATGGGGTTCTATATTCCATACATGGGGCGACTTACTGACTTAGAACAGGGCCACAACTGTAGGATATTAATGGATATTATGATGTGCTTAAGCTTGAGACCTCAGTCATTGTCCTCTTCTTGAATCACTCTTCACCTCCCAGAGTCGCCTCTGAGTGGTGGGTTTCCAGGAGAATCTTCCGGAAACAGTT
This sequence comes from Symbiodinium sp. clade C Y103, assembly GCA_003297045.1. Lineage (NCBI taxonomy): Eukaryota > Dinophyceae > Suessiales > Symbiodiniaceae > Cladocopium > Cladocopium sp. clade C. Next base: position 62,456 of record BGPT01001629.1, on the reverse strand, counting down.
TTTGCGGAGTGTCTCACCATACACATACACAAACAAATATAAATATCTATACAGGTATATATATATATATGTATATGTATATGAACATACATATATATATATATAATTTAATGCATTCAAAAATACATAAATTAAAATATGTCAAATATCAATGGGAGAAACAATCCATCATCCCCGGTCGCTGACCGGGCCGCCGGGCATCCACATCTTCTTGCCTAAGATCTTGTCGATGGATCCTCCCTCAATGCTCTGCATTATGTCCTGCCCAAAGACGGTGCGTAGCCACGTTCGGTGGTGCCCCAGTGAGATCAATTGGTGAACATCACTCCAATGTCACTTGGGTAAATAGTAGATAATAGTAGATATATTAAACTACTTCATGGGGGGACACCACCACCCTGTGGTAATCGAACATGGCGTTCTAGAAAATTCCCATGAATCATAGAGGAATGTCCCATCAACAACCTCATTTGTAGTATTTTTGAAGGGCACAAGGTGGTGCCCCTCCAGTGTAAGCTGGTTTAGAACCACCATTAACTATGGATATACTGTATCCACCATAAACCATAGTGAGTAACTTAGTCTACCCTCTGGTAATTTGACATAGCTATTGAAAATGGCAATTCATAGTTGATGTTCCCAATAAAAATTGTAATTTTTCATAACTATGTCTATGTTAGTTTACCAGAGGGCAGTTATAAACCAACTTGGCAATCTTTGGGGCACTACATTGCATATATCCATTCTGGTGATGATCGTCATTCCCCATTTTCGATGCCGGAATCATCATGAATCCGCCCATCAGGAGCTCCATGATTTGTTGATTTTGGTATCCCCAATCTATATATAGATTGGCCATCGAGTTCGTTAAGAGTTTATGAACTGGATTGTAATCCAGTATATACTCAGCTATGGGGGATATAAGGCTACAAGACAAGCTAACCAACTTCCTGGCTCATCTGAGTATCCTCATTTTGCCAGTAAAATTAGTACAATCACCACCCCACTCAATTGACTTCACTTGCATGTTACAAGGTCTCAGAGACACAGTAAGGAAGAAACCAGAAAAAAAGAACAGAGAAACAAACGAACAAAACAAACCTGCCTGTCTGCAACTCCGCTCGTGGTGTTTTGATGTCCTTCACCTCTCGGAACCTTGATGAACTCTCTGATAGCCGCGACGATCGAGGAACGGATGGTCCAAATGAACTCTGGGTCGGCTCGACTGTGATGGAAATATCTCAGATTAAATCCCTCACCAGTTTCTTCCCACAGCCAATTTGCAAAGTGATCGAAGTCGCTCTGCCACGCCTTGATACGGTCGCTGACCCTTTTGGCCCTTCCGCCCTTAGTGCCCCTCTTCTTTTCACGAGGTGGACGGGATGCCAAGGGCTGCCCCTGCCAACTCAAGGTTGGGTGACGTGTGCTCCACTGTGAGGCTTCCTTGATTGAGCCCAACTTTAGAGAAATTGGTGGGTATAATTTGGCAAATTGTTTGCTTCGTGACGAAATATCTATTGATATATATATATATATATACAATTATATACATATATCTATTGTCTGACAGGTGAAACATAAACAAAGTGAAATCATTGAATCATTGGAGGACATTGCAAATGGTGTATGTATACATATATATATATAATATCATCATAAATCTCATTTCAGGATGGTTAAAGCATGTTAGACTATGTTGAACAAGCTTCAACGCACCAGGATAGCCATTTCTTGTAGCTAAATCATCGAACGAAATGGCCATTTTCCCTGTCAGTCATTACCAGAGGGTATCACCATGTGTCATCCCTCATTTTTTGCTGTTGAAACTCAGATTAAACCTCAGTAACTCATATAAATTCCCACAGAAATCCCATCAAATCATATAAAAAACAATTGAATCATATGAAATTCCCACAAAATCATACAACATCCCCACAGTTGATGCTTAAAACCCCATGTCAAATTCATATAAAAATCCCAGAGGAATATCGCTACTGGCAAAAATCACCGGAAATCTCCTCCGCCCAGGTGGGTTGAAACAGCTGATAGTTCCCAGCGGTGGCTCGTGCAACCTGGGACCCGCGACCCGACCCCAAGGGATGTCATAGCCATCGCCTACATATTTCGCTGGTGAGTTTGTGTACATAAAATACGGTATATTATGTATCTGTATGTATACAATATATACAATCATACATAATATGTGTATGTATACATATAATGATATTGATAGATATTGTATCTATGTATCCCCATTAACTGCAAAGGACTTGAATACAAAACTACCCATCCAGTTGGCTTCCCCAGATTTCACCGCAACTAGGACTCTCGTCCTACGGCGGACGCCGTAGGTTCACTAGCTTTGCTAAGGGAAGTGTATTCAGATTATTTAAAGGAGGAAACCTTGGTGTTTTACCATTATTTGCCCCCAAATATAGGGGACTTTCCTGAATTGTTTCCTGTCAAGAAATCCAATGATCTTGGGGCAGTCACTTGCATGTCTGGTATGTCTCAAAAAGATCTGGTTCCCTTGTAGTAAACTTCAAACACGCCGACCATTTGATTTCGACTGTATGGCAATGTTATGTCTAGGCACCCTCCAAGACAGACGTTGTATCTACCAACACATCCCCAAATGGCACATTCGGCTTCGGGTAGGCAACGATTGAGGCACCAGCTGGAGCATTTACAAAGAAGGGAAACCGTGCAAAGTGCTCCACGTGAAACATCTTCCCCCTTTCAAAATTTCAGGCTTTCCTGAACATCTTCCATTCACCCTTCAATCTAGAAGTCTAGGACCGTGCTTTCAGTTCACACTTGTTCCGAGTGGCGGCAGTTGACAAAGCAGCTGCAACCATAATCATGTAAATCCTTGGCATTCGCGGCATCAAGGCTTGGGTTCACCTGTCATTGGAATTGGGGGTTCATGGGGGTTCAAGCTCCATCCTACCAACTGAAAAAATCTACTACTGCACGGGTCGAGACTGAGGTATAGCATTCCTAAACCAACATGCATAAGGCCAAATGAGGAAACTATTCAATATCTGTTTGTCCGGAATCCATCTTTTGTGTTCGTGATTTGCAATTCGATCACACCTGCAAGGTCTTCTGGCAAAAATACATCCATAAACACTGAAGCAGTGTTTTTTTGGCCTGTTCTCTTTAAAAAATTGGCACTGTATTTGATTGGTACCGAATTGTGACTCACTTCCCCCTACAACTCATTTCCCCTTACAACTTCACCTTCCCAGCGGCGATGCTAGAAATGAGCAGTAGCTTGACCAGCTTGGCTTGAATCGATTGCCGTGCAGGCCATGCCCATTCAGAGCTACCCATCCAGGGCAAATCACAACACATTCCTTGAAATGAAAAAGTGCGTCATCTGAGGGATGATTCCCCATTTGTGTCAAATCATCATTTCGTGGGAAAACTGCAGCACTTCTCAAACAACTTATAATACTTATAAGTGGGAAATAACACCACTTACTGGTGCAAAAAGCAGGGAATGCGGTTTCATGACCTATAATAAGCATGTTCATAATCATCCCAGCAACTCCCATTCCCTACGTTTAGCACCAGTAAGACCATTAATCTGGGATATTTAGAATAAATCTTACCTCGTTTCCCTCGTTGGTCAAATCGGTTAGAAGATTTAGTGCCTCGCCTCGTTAAATATCGTTCCAATTTNCTTACCTCGTTTCCCTCGTTGGTCAAATCGGTTAGAAGATTTAGTGCCTCGCCTCGTTAAATATCGTTCCAATTTAGTGCCTCGCCTCGTTAAATCCCCCGGAGCGCTGCACCTCAAAATAAATGAATTTGGTAGTTGTTCTTTGACAAAAACCCTTCGCAAAAGCTTTCGGGAATATTTCTTTGGGGTGAAAAGTCGGCCGACAAACCTTTGAGCGGAGAATTGCGGGGATCAAGCCGAGCACTGCGAAANAAAAGTCGGCCGACAAACCTTTGAGCGGAGAATTGCGGGGATCAAGCCGAGCACTGCGAAAAAACAATTTTTCGCAGTCTGAAAAATTGTTTTTTTTTTTTTTGCGCTGCCCTTGTGAGCGGGAAATGAGCTGATGCAACTCCTCCTTGTCTTCCCCTTTGCGAAAAACAATTTTTCAGGCTCGGAAAAATTATTTTTCGCAATGCCTGTGGCAGGAGTGCCAACTCTTGCTGGGGTGAAATCAAGTTTTGCCAAGCAAAAATCAGGTTGCTCAAAATGTTTTCTTGCACTGCCCCGGNGCAATGCCTGTGGCAGGAGTGCCAACTCTTGCTGGGGTGAAATCAAGTTTTGCCAAGCAAAAATCAGGTTGCTCAAAATGTTTTCTTGCACTGCCCCGGTGGAATCGGGGACAAAAGTGGCAAATCCCCTTTGTCTGTCTCCGGACAACCAATGGTCAAATGAACCTGTTCTGTCACAAAAAAANNNNACCAATGGTCAAATGAACCTGTTCTGTCACAAAAAAACAATTTTTCAGGTTCCCAAAAATTGTTTTTTTGCGTTTCCCTGTGTTAACAGACACTTGGTGGAATGAAATCGAGCTTTGCGAAAAAAACAATTTTTTGGAACCCGAAAAATTGTTTTTTTGAACACATGCTTGCGCTGCTTGCAGCCCTCTCAAAATCATTCCAAATCAATNCCATCTTAAATCTGCTTACCCCACCTCGAGGTTGACCTCGCTAAATCTGCTAACTCCACCTCGTTACCTCGTTTGACCTCGCTCTAAATTGTGCAGAATTAATGAATATTCATAACATCCATTATCCTCTGGTAAATTCACATAGCTATTAAAAATGGGGATTTATAGTAGATTTTCCCATTAAAAATTGTGATTGTCCATAGCTATGTTAGTTTACCAGAGGGTTTCGCATATTCATAACATCCATTAACTGGACCATTTGGATTCCCTAAAACACATCCCTTACAAACGCGGCGACCTCGGCCATCGAGTTCGCTATAGAAGTTGGATGGGATGACATCATCATCATCCAATCGATAACAGGGATGTGGCCCAACTTGGAAGGGAATAACACTGGTTGATAGTAGCTCATTCTCAATACAATTATCAGAATCTATGATGTACATTTCATGTAAGTAGGTTTCAAATTTCAGGATGGCTAAAAGAAGATGAAATGTTTGATGCGTTTTTACCCAAGACCCGCTTGCATGGATCTATAAGGCGAGCATCGTCGCTTGCGTCAATCGCGTGGATACATGCTGAAGCTCCTGCCAGATCTGGTCATATCGGGGTTTCCATTCATGCGGGATCCGAAAGAATGGATGGATTAAAATGGAAAATCCTACCATCCTTTAAATGGTTAGTGTCACAGATCATCCAGGGATGCAGGTAGATGAACATATATGTACCGTACCTATATGAAAAAACACTGTACAGAATAGATACTGCAGGGACATATATATATATATATGTACATGTATGTATATGTTAAATTACTATGTTCACCATCATCATATGCATGTACATATATATATATATGTATATATATATATATATTACTAATGCCAACACCGATGATGGCTAAGCCTAAGCAAATAAGGATGGAAGCAACCTGTACGTTTTTTTCAGATCCGGTTGTCCCATCAAAAGGTGGTGCGACGATGAGCCAAGTGGCTGTGCGTTGCTTCAGTGCAGATAGTTATCAACAAAAATTAGCTGCCGAGGGGTCAAAATTTGGTACCTCTATAATATCCTATAATTAGATGGCTAATTTATGTTAATTTCATATACCAATAGCCTGAAAAATCTGTGGTCCCACATTTGATCATATTTGATCTATTTACCTATGGGGCACCACTCTGTGGCACCTTGTAACATAAGACCGATCGCATCCAGCTACCCCTTTTGATTTCCCACCGCGTGGCGCCCGTTCCGCAAGTCCATGCGTTCAAGCAACGGCAACTGTAATGACCCTGCTGCCCAGTTCGCCAAACAAACCCAGGTACCAGACAGCAAAAGGCACAGGCAAAGTCGGTATGGCGTTTTAAAAACCTGGTATGACTAAGCCCTTCATGGGCTGTAGAGAACTCATCTATGCCATATGCCCTGTTTAGATCTTTTGGAGAATTCCCAGATTGCGGCACCTCCAAATAGGTGGTCTGGGACCATCCCAGATCACTTATGGTATACTTACTCTGGTATGTGTTCATCTTTGGGGTGTCAGCTTGATCATCCTGATCCTGGCCTTCCTGATCCTGATGATGATGATGATGGTGGTGGTGGTGGTGGTGGTGGTGGTGGTGACGACAATGATGACCACCATGACCATGATGCCATGACGGCCATGATAATCACGAACAGCATCAATTCAACTCTGATCCTATTGTGAAATACATGTGACAGGATGCAGCCTGTTCTTCTCACAACATGTTTTACGCTCCCTGGGCGTTAGTGCGACTGGCGACGAAATTGAGCCATGCAGGCGCGAACATCGTTTCTCCCTCGTCTCCCTAGGTGCGATGGTTCTGCGCACAAGGAAATCATGAAGCAGCAAGGGTTCCAAACATTTCCAAACACTCCCCTAAGAATTCCATTGTTTGGGGACCCAGCGGGGCTTTGTTCTCATAGCATTTTTTTGGGGTTCCAAAATCCTCGCACCGCCAACGGCTTGGCGCCTGGGCGCGTAGCGTGAAGGCCAGGGAGAGGTCAACCATTTCAGAACGGCGCCGTCAACTTGACGAGGTCACAGCAACCATTTTGGTTGTGTTGGTTTAAACCGACTCGTCAAACTAATGGTCAGGCCGCCGCGTTTTTTGCTGAATTAATGGGTAGAGATTCTGGGGGCCACCACACAAACGGAAAAACGGGTTTGAGAGCTATGGTGGCTCATGAAACAATATATCACTTCAAAGTTAAAATGATTAACATGTGTTCCAGTTTCCAGTTTCCATTCAAAGCTTTCCGAACTCAGAACGGCCAACAAACAACTTTTCCATGCGGTCTGCTGACCAATGCTCGCTGCATCCCCCATATTGACAATAAACCATGATCAGTGTCATGTCTATATTAGACACTTATGTAGCAAAAGTATAGTGTATCATATTTATGTATTAGTTTATCGGTATCAGTATCATGTTATATGTCAAGTACATCATATGCATAGTAATTATATGATATAATATGTGTGCATTGGACACACATACACACATATATATATATATGATGATATGTATGTAATCCATATATTATAGTGAAGTGAAAATGTATATTATAGAATATTATAGCACATTATTTCACATGTGATAAATGTATAGCCATGTTAAAGCATACATATGACATGCAACAAAAAACACTTCAGCTGAAGAAGTTCTTGTCGTTTTTTTTCGCTGGTGACCACCAAATCTCTCTATGCGGTTTTCAAGGTGCCAAGCTCCCTCGGTAGGTCAGGGAAACTTCCACCTATCAAGGCCGCAAGGCCACTGCCGATCTTCGTCGACTCGTAGACTTCACTTTCGTTCCGGAGACCGGCGGGCCGTGGCGCGCACCACGCGCTGGACAGGGTGCCGAAGACAGGGTGCCGACCTGTTGCATGACGGTTTATGATTCAGATAGATGATGATAGATGCGAGATTGTTCTGAAAAACATGGGTATGAGTGTTTGAAACCGAGGTATACTCCCCACATGGCAACTCTAGCAGTGGAAAACACATGATTCGGTATGATTCAGCCGTGGATTCCACGGTACTCTATGTTCCAACAAATCTACAATGCCATATGTGATCTTGAGATAGGATACCACGTATAGGACTTGATTATGATATAACGCATATATATAATTGTATAAACATAATCATAATCATATATATACAGTGCCATATAATATAACATTTTTTTAAGAAACAATATCTATATGGTATACCACGACTCGTCCCATGAAGTCGATCGGCTCGGCGTTCGTGGCTGATCCGGCCGGCCGGCGCCGGTCGACCCCCAGGATGACCCATTGATTACTGGCAGGGTTTACAGTACCATGCAGTCCTGCGAAATCTCAATTCTCTGAAATGTGGATCCAGTCTCCATCATATTGTGATCATCTCCATAATATCCCAATATTCCATCATTTTCTTGGTTAATAAATCACAATCCTTGGTTTGCCCTTCCTGCTGATGTCTCAAACTTTCGCCACTTAGTGGTGCAAAATGGGAAAACGCCTCCGTGGCCAAAAGTTTGAGACTGGCACACAGCACCCAAAGGCACAACCCCGGCGCGTGGGGAGCCGATTGAGCAGCGGACATTCCCAATGGTCAAAATTCTTAGCCCCAAAATGATACAATGGTTTCTACAGTTTATAAAATCGTATGAAACATTATGAAACATAATAAACCATGATAAACCATCTACCCTTTGAAATGGGCACTGAGAATAGGTTGTGAGAATTAAAAAAAAAAGTACAAAAAACATGCGGACCTTGTGGCGCCCGAATGTCGAGCAGAATAAAATAGATGATGGATGATCATTGGGTGCTTCATGAGGACACCATACTGGTAAATCCCTGCCGAGATGAAATGTGATGGAACAGCTTGAACATTCACAAGCATCATGGGGACTTTTGGGCCATCGCTCAAGAGTTTTCGGCTAAGATCATCACTGCCATGTTTCGCAGTGGACACGTCGTCTAAATCTTCCGCCGCCGAGGCATTTCACCATCCATGGGAAACTCTGTGCGCACAAAGTCCTAAAATCTGCAGAATGGGAACCAAATGGAGGCTTCCTGAAATGGGTACCCCTAAATCATCTGTATTTAGTAGGATTTTCCATTGTAAACCATCCAGCTATTGGGGTACCCCCAATAATTGTCCCCCGAAATGACTTCAGTTATTTTCCCTCATCCAACCGGAGCCAAGATGTATCAGTTATTTACACAGCTATTCAGTGGTGTTCTGCCATGGTTCGCCCATGGGGGTGGTTCCCACAATCGCAACCATCATCAACGGTGTGGTGGGCTAATGAGGTTGATTCTTCTACTGTGGCCAAATAAAGGAGCCACGACAGTTTTACCTTCCATCCCATAAAATACTGGCTGGTGAATAGGCAGCATCCCGATGATAGACTGTAATAATAATCCCAAATAAACCATGTATGTTGATATATATATATATAAACATAATATATGTATAATAGCCAATAAACAAGGATATTTTCTCAATGGCTCAATGTTTGGGGCCCAAAATGAATGGATCCAATACCAGGGTGTTAAGGTTTGTATTACAATGGGAGGAGGGGATACCTTGTCTGCCATAGATATCGAGGTTTATATGATCATTTCCCCCTTTTTTCGACGGCAATTTTGGGACATTCGCCACAAAGACAGTTCCATATCCAGGCCATACACCCAAGTCGCGGGGGGTGTCAACTCCAGGGTGTCATAAACCCCAAACCAAAACCATGAGATGTATAGGGTTTTTGTTCACCGAAACTGACGGAACCAACGTCCAGGGCCCAACTCAGGATTTCGCTGTATAGTTGTGGGTCAAAACAACCCATTCCCTAATATCAATCTATATCAAATCACAGGAGCAGATTGGTCACCTGGACCAGGTTCACTCCACATTTCCCAATGGATCTGCCACAGCTATCCCCCAATGTCAATCTGCAGCCATCACGAGCGTGTCCAAAAGTGTCGAGTCCAGCCGGCCAGTCACCAGCGACTCACAGATTTCTGACACACAAAAAGTATCAAAAAGTTATACCCTCTGGTTATGACTAACATAGCCATGGAAAATCCCCTATAAGTAGAGGTGTTAATGGGAAAGTCATCCAAAATGAGCCATTTTGGTAGTTTTTTACCCAGAAAAAGGATGGGGATTCAACTGATTCCAGATGATGTTCGGATTTCACTTCATGATTTGATCAAATAACAATGATGCAATGATGCAAAGATGCAGCCAAAAAGTCCGGATGGTTGCTTCTATGCCATCTCCTGTACCAAGCATTCTGTTTGGTTTTGAAGGTACTATGACTTCACCATACTTCACCCATATCCAATCTAAAATGTGGCATGGGAACCCCTAAATCGCCTATGAGAGACATGGTGAAATCATTTTCTGGTCAAGCAATTCCAAGCAACTATGTGTGTGTGTGTGTGTTTGTTTCCCTTCAAAAAACAACTTAAAACATCTTAAACATGTACATAATTATTCCACTGGCATCTAGGAGAAACTTGGGATCAAACATATGAACATGGGGGCAACACGGCCACCTTCGACCACAAAGTCAATAGACAACTTCTCGCTGGGATGATGCTCCAGTCGCATCAATAAATCCCAACCAATTGGTACCCCCGTTTTCATATGGTTTAGCAAAAAATAATGGGATTTTAAGCAGGGGTTGTTAAAGGTCCTTCTTCTTCACATCACTCAACACTATACAATATAATTGCAATCAAATAGTATCTTGAGTTTACCTGATGTCTTCAATCCGCAAAAAACAAGACATTACCAGCTTTTTGTCATTCCCATGTTCCCACTTGGTCACCGGCGGGTTCCCGCCGCTCCGGGATCATCCCGGAAAGTTCCAAACCGCCGTGTGGAAACGCTCGCGGAAGCTGCAGCTCCAAAGTTCCACGGAAGCCGCGACGCGTTTTAAGCGACGACAGTTTACCCCCAAGGCTGGCCGGTGGTCCGACGATTTCTGAACCCATGGTGCATACAAAAAATGAAAAAACGGCCAGTTATATGGTATGATATCAGATGATAATACCATATCATCCGTGGATTTATAGTAAACAAAGAAAAGATGAGCTGTTGAGAGTAACATGATAATACGTGAATCATACCCAAAATGCTGCATGGAATAATTGCTGTACCAACATGTAACCAAGAAATGATCCAACTGGAAGGGAATACACCATAAATGCATATAAATGCAGCATATATGATAATGGGAATGCCAAGCAAGGATTTGAAGAAACACAGTCAGCATGGACCAACGGAGGTCCATCTGGTGAAGGGGTGTTGCAACCAGTTTCTACCTTGGATATCAAACAAATCCACAGCCCTGTAAGATTTTGGGGGAACGCATGTGAGACAGGTAGAGGAACACTCAAGCTGACCGGGTAGGAGCCATATATCTTTGGGTTACGCAAGTTCAAACATCTGTAGTCAAGGGATTTTGACGGGAGCAAAGGCCCAAACCTTCTCATTTTCGATTTGCTTTTTTAGAATGGTGATACCAACAAGTTCATTTTCAAGAGTCATATCATCTTCCTAGCCCATTTGTTGCTGGTGCCATTTTCATGTTTACAAATTTAAACGGCCCGCAGATTTGGGATTTCCCAGAGATGTCAGATTACCAACAGGTCAGTGATTTGGCCTCTGCAGTAGAGCCAATTCTTCAAAGAAGCCTCACCGGTCAAAAGCCGCGCTGGCTTTGAGGGCGAAATGTGTCGCGACTTGCGACCTGTTTGAGCCATGGGCAATTTCTAGCGTGGGAACCTCAGCGATGATGCTGTGACTTTGCCATAGTTCATCCATATGGGGGTTGAAACCCATGGTTTTGGGATACCACCATTTTAGGAACCCCCTATATACATGTTCTGTAATCACTGTAAAGATACACATATTATATAGATTTTTATGGATACTTACATACATAATATATACATACATATAGAGAGATAATCAATACATATGTATATATATATATGTATTGTATGTATATGCATGATGTGTCTAAGTACACACACACACATTGAATCTTCAGCGTCTGCTTGGTATGACGTATAGTAGTAATCCAGAACATGTGAGAACGTGATCATTTTTCCTTGTCTAAAGGCAATGGATTTACATCAATGCATTGGTTCAGGCCCCCAAAGTGCCACTTGACCATGGCACAGTCCTGGAACGATCAGTGCGTCCACGTTTCTGGCGTGTTCACGTTGCCGGCATCTGTGGCCGTTTTTGTGTCGGCTGTTGGCAGTCCCTTCCAGCCAACGATTCCGTGATGTTTGTTCAGGAAAAAGGCAACAAGCACTGTTCTTTTGTATAATGTATATGTATGTGTTTATTTATATATTATATATATGTATACTATAATATCAGAATATTTAAGTGGATGTTGCATTGTTTTCCCTCATGATAAGGACTAGTCAACGACTTCCCAAAAATACGGAATTCAAGAGGGGCGCAACTGAGTTGGTTTCTCAGCGGCATTTTAGGATCATTCCTTGTGGCTATGTCCTTTCCTGTCGGTTTGTTTCGCTTGTTTTGTGTTTCATCCATTTTCATCCCCATATGACGCGTTCATGGTAGTTTACAAAGCAGTCTGGAGCAGTGTCAGAAAGCCGGAAAATCGCATCGATTTTAGGTTGCTGCTGATCAATCTGAACCTAGCCCCCCAAAAGCAGCAACCATGGCATGGACTATGATTGCCCACAAAATATTGGCAAGGAGCTTCAAAAAATAAACTCGGAAATGCAAAACCCTCAAAATGGATTATATACTTGCTATAAATCCAAGACCTTTATAGTGGGAGGCAACTTCAACTGATGCTTAGCGATTTAACCCTTGAGGTCCCCCCTATATATGGAACACTCGCCACCAAAAAAAAACAAAAAGATGGAACGACAGTTGCAACTTCTCACGACTATTCTAGTAGGGTCTTACCAAATTCCATCCTTTTGGGGCTTGCTATAGCTATGTTATGCTAGGTTTATATGATCTTTAAGATTTATTTGGATCAGATTGGTCATCTAATTCAGCATCAAGCAATCAAAGAATATCAATGAATATATGTTCCAACTTCTGTGTGCATGAGGTCGGAATCCCCAAATCATCGGCATAACTTGAGGACAAACCCCACTGGGGAAAGTCTCATCTGCGGAACTTGAAAAAGTGTGAGTGATGTTTCTGACGCTGCTCCATTTAACAATCAGCACCTGGACCTTGCCAGATGTTTTGCGGATGTCCGGCACGCGGAGCATCGCGGAGCCCCAACTAGACCTGCAACCGTGAGGCACGCAGCACGTGAACCGCAAGGATCGCCAGGAAGGAAACCACATATAATCTGCATCTATGGACTCTGGACTAAATATGTACATTTCCGTGGGAATATTCTGGAACATTGTGGGCTATGGGGCACTACGAGCCGTAGTGGGATAAAATGGGACAATGTGCGTAAAACAAAGCCATAAACCATCCTCAAATTCACCATTTTCATAGGTGGTATAATAATTCTATAGAATTCCCAAATGGGTTTGGTATTGTTTTACCCACATTATATTACTGCAACATTCAGCAACAGCCCATCAAAACAGCCCCCCGTGTAACACATCGACATCACCGCGATCACTGCGCCTCTGATGCAGAGACTTCACCTGCAAATTCGGCGAAACGCAGAATGGGTGCTGGTTGAACTTCACCCATACAACTATGACTATGTGTATATATTAGTATATATTAGTATATATCATACATATTCACATGTGATATAAACACCGGAACTCACCAGAAACCATAACTAGCTTAGCTAGAATGAACCTATCTATCTACGGTGACATTGTAGGTATGTTGGCATCTAGGTACCTAAATTCAAAAACTGACTACTGGTTTGTACATGTGCCCCAAAAACTTACGCATTTTTAAAGTCAAATGTCTTTCAACGACCAACAGCACGGGGTCAGGTTCCAAATCCTAAGGAACATCCAATTTCTGAGAGTGTCATGCATGAATCAATTGCCAGAACTTGTCGGTGAAATCTACGTATTGATACGTATTGTTTGGAATTAAGTATGTATTCCGGGTGGTGTAGCCCTGGCGTTGGAACACCTCATATTTTTGGGATGATCAAATAATTAGGCACTGAGTGGGGTAAACAAGGAACTGGTATTCAAAACCATTTAGTGTCGCTTCCGGGATCATCCAACGTAATTACTCACCATCATTTGATCAGGAAACCTTTCTGGTAACTTGAATGGAGGCACCTAACACATGCAAGGTCCAGGTGAGGCCTAAATTTCAAAGAACAGGCGCCCAAAACTAGAAAATGGCATAAAATGGCACAGGCACAGCTACCTCCCTTGTAGGCACCTAAATCTGTCCCATTTGTAGTGGTTATCTACACCAATCAATTACACCATGTTCTTATACCCTATACAGTTGTAGTTGGTGAATCGCAAACATCAAACAGACAAAAAATCAGGCAACATGGACACGAACTGCGAGTGAAGTTGGATGACCTTTAAAAAAAAGTTGATGAAATCACCTCCCAATGAGGGTGCCATAGTAAGGTCACCCTCATGGCCTGGAAAAAAACACACAGAATTGGATGACCCTTCAAGAAATATGAGGTGACATCTTATGTGACATCTAAGCTATCGGATTACCAGTATCACCTAAACAACACATAAAAGGTGCAACTTTTATGCAATCTTTGGACCAATCATATGTGTATGGCTCGGATTTTAAGCTCCAATTATTCTGGGACCACAGATGGCTTAGGATCAGTTGATGATTAGGTTTGGGGATGACAAAAACTACCCAAAACTACCCAATATATTGACATATATTGGTAATTCCGAGCATCCAATAGGGAATCCCGTTCTGTCAACCAACCAATGACTGGACCGAGACCCACCTGATTCTTCCAGCGGCTCGCGGCTGGTCCCCTGTGGGGCCAAGGTGGTTGAATTAGGCTAAGCAAATATGGGTAGTGGATCATGAAATCCCATTTCAATCCCAACTGTTTTGGAAAACCCCATCTATAATATATATATATATACATATAATCATATATATATATATATATATACATTCAAATCCCACTACCCTCCAGCAATCAAACGTGGCTAGCTGGAAAATCCCCTACAAATGGAGGTTTTAATGGGAAAATCATCTGTAAATGGTGGATTTTCTATTGCCACGTTTGATTACAGGAGGGAATGTAATGATATGTAGTATACAGTATATATCTCGTTGTATCCCATGGTATTCCTATATCATTTCACCATTGTACACTAGTCCTTGGCAGTCCACAAATCCTTGCCATTCTATATCCCATCTATATGCCATGTATAAATCCAAACAATCTATGAATATATGCCAGCGCAATCAAGATTGTAGGAATTCCTACAACTGTTCGAAAATCGTACAATTTTTCAAAATTCTCGCAATTCTCCGGTTGTCCCTGTAAATTCTCGCNATCAAGATTGTAGGAATTCCTACAACTGTTCGAAAATCGTACAATTTTTCAAAATTCTCGCAATTCTCCGGTTGTCCCTGTAAATTCTCGCAACACTAGAAAATTCTCGCAATTCTCCGCCTTTTACCCCTGTTTCTCCTTTTTTGTGTTTTTCTTACATTTCATATCATTTCATTATCATCCAAGAGCTGGCATCTCAAGGACAACATGTACAGGTCATACGCCCGATGANATCATTTCATTATCATCCAAGAGCTGGCATCTCAAGGACAACATGTACAGGTCATACGCCCGATGAACCTTAGTTTTGAAGCATTTTTTCTGCTAAAACGACTGATGACCCCCACTAAGCTGCCAAGTTTCGCAGGACTGGGAGTTTAAGCCCTTTTTTTTTTTCAAGCGGGCAAGTTTTGCTTGGAATGTAGAGCTTTTGAAAAAAACTTGCACGAGAAAAAGACTTGATTTTTTGTTGATCTCTTGCATTGTATACTTACAAGGGCTACACGGATAAAACAAAACAACACTGCAAAATAAGCACCAAAATCACTGTAAGCATGCAAACCACGTAGGGAAAACAAACAATAACAGTGGGACAGCCTGGGAGGCGGCAGACACCAAACCTGTCCAAAACCACATCAACCTTGAAGGTCGAGCTTAGGTGTGCGTGCTGGGGTGGGTTCCTTAGGGTTTTTCAATTCCAAAAATTGAGCCTTCCAATGTTTTTCGGCAAGTGGGGCAAATTTTATCATGACGGCCTTACTGACATTCGATTTTGTCTTTAATTCCAAATTTTTGAACCTGAAAGGTCTCCTGTTCCCCGCCACAGGCGGCAATTTCTAGGATTTACCTCCAAAGTTAAATCGGGACATACGAACAGTTTGCAACTCAAGTTCTTTTTGGCCGCTGGCAGGGCACGCAATCACACCTTCGTTCCAAGATAGCTTTAAAATCCGAAGTATGGGCACTGAAGATTCTTGGCCCGCCACCGACACCGCCACAATTGGACTTTTTGCCACTCTTTCGTTTCCTTGCATTCAAAATGTCGTAGGCGATGTTTCCTCTGGTCCACACTTAGTTTCGGATTACTCCAACAAAAATTGAACCCTGAAGTCTTATTTCAAAATGTGCACATTTTGGGTCTTGTGGGCCTACCGCGAGCGTTTGACTTACTTTTTGAATCACAAATCTGTAATTTTCTAGATGATTGATTAAAGGTAACTAAAGTGTCAAAGGCACTTGGTTGTCAGTTTGGCCTAGTCCAGCAATGATCCCACCATGCAACAATAGTTCCATCCATGGTTTCTCATTTTGTTTGAGCATGCATTTTCTGAATTTTCGCGGCTGGAGCTACTACTTTTAAACTACTACCGCGTGAAATTTAGATCATGTTCTTTGGTTTGCCAAGTTTCCAGCATCAATGTGATTGTGGCAACCTTGTGCCGCATATTTTGGTCATATTGAAACAAAAATTGTTTCTACCAATGTTCATCAACCATGGGGTTCTTCAGGGCAGCAAACATGATGTCATAAATTGATGAAGGCAAAGAAAAATCATTACAATGCCCAATTTTTGCTACATAGACTGGGCAAGAATTGATGTAAGCCTCAGGGGTCTTATATTTCAACATATTTCAACGAAAAG
The DNA here is from genome assembly GCA_003297045.1 of Symbiodinium sp. clade C Y103. Taxonomy (NCBI): domain Eukaryota; class Dinophyceae; order Suessiales; family Symbiodiniaceae; genus Cladocopium; species Cladocopium sp. clade C. Next base: position 45,662 of record BGPT01001629.1, on the reverse strand, counting down.
TATTATCCCTGCCCGCAAAATCCCGGCCATAAAGCCGCCAAAGGAGTGAATCGAGTTCAGAGCTAGGTCAAAGCAGTTCCAAGACTTGCTTTTGAGTCTAGTTCATATTATTCAGGCCAGGTAGCGTCCAAAACCAATAGTCTACGGAATAACGCAAAGTAATTTACATATGTTACATGCGAAAAAAGCTGAGGCGACCTCAATTCTAATTATCTCACGCTTATTTGCATTTGTAAGTGCTAGGCCTGGGATTTCGGTCAAACCTGCCTACATTCAGTGACTGTGAAGCATTTTTTCACATTGTGGCGCATCCAATCCACAAATTTTGTGAAATGTGCTGACGTTACCCGATCTTTCGTGCATAGTTGACAGACNAAGCATTTTTTCACATTGTGGCGCATCCAATCCACAAATTTTGTGAAATGTGCTGACGTTACCCGATCTTTCGTGCATAGTTGACAGACTGTTGCGCATGAGAATTCCTGCAATTTCTCCGCCCTTTCTCGCAATTTTTTCTCGCAACTTCTCCGCATATTCTCGCAACTTCTCCGCATATTCTCGCAACTTCTCCGGGNNNNCAACTTCTCCGGGCGCATATTTCGCAGGAATTTCTCCGTTTGTATTTCGAATTTCTCCGTTTGTATTTTGAATTTCTCCGTTTGTATTTGGAATTTCTCTGGTTGTGGTTGTTGTTGTTGGTTTCTGTTGTTTTGCTATAGGAGCACCGTTTTAAGTCAAGTTCTGAAACAAATACACGTTTTTGGCGCTCAGGGTATCTCAAATTTATGGGTAGGCCCCCTCCTATATCGAGATACATCAACAAGCAAAGCTTCGACTGCACATCTCCTACAGGCATTCGGCCATTGCTTGCAAGTATGGCAGTTTATCCTTGTTTTCCCCTTTCTGTTCCATCACCGGCGTCAACATGCTTGCAGCGAACTGCAAATTTTTTGCATTGGTCTTGGAAGATTTGGAAGTATCCGTTTGATTGCCAACAACTTCTTGCCCGGCGGTTTTTTGTTTCTCATCAAGCTTTGGAAGTCCTGAA
>BGPT01001629.1:1043-44607 GCA_003297045.1 Symbiodinium sp. clade C Y103 | reverse complement strand
TCTTGCCCGGCGGTTTTTTGTTTCTCATCAAGCTTTGGAAGTCCTGAAGCAAGCCCCCCTCCATCCTGATAAATCCTCCCTGCTGTACCTAAGGGCCTCCATCCCCTGGTTCTTAAACTTGAGCTTATTCTATGGAGCAAACCACATGCCAAATGTTTACGTTTATACATGACTTTACTTTGCATCGTTAACTCACTATTTCTGATGGTCCAGTCCTTGACTAGTGAGATTCCTTTTTTGTTGCGCCTAGTGGGCAAGTTTGCCCCCAAGCTAAACTACCTTGCATTGAATTCTTCATTGCATGTTCCATTGTTTTCCTCGCTTTAGATTCTAAATCTAAAGGAACTCCATCACACAGGACGTCACAGTAATTACTGTGATTTGATGAAACGCAAATGGATTCAAACTATCCAATCATTTTTTCCGTCACTTTACTGTGCAAGCCTTGAGTCAAGTCTGCAGGTTGGCTCCACGCGCTTTAACGAAATTAAATTGAAACGATTCGTTTCCTGTTACAGCCACTACCCTGGAAGTTAGTCTAAGTTTTCTTCTTGCTTTTGTTTGTCCCAAAGTTTCAATCCGCAGTAGCGGTATTCCCATTAAAGCACTTTAAATGTCTAGATATTATCTTGCAGCAACCCTAAGTCCAACCAGTAACTTAAATGAACGAATTATTCCAAATTAGTTTCACTGAGTTCCAAAGCCTTGAAACCACTTAGATAAATTTGAAGCGAACTCAATCCAAATTCAATTCGACTGTAAATCATTGAAACTGCAAATCAAGGAGTTATAGTTTTAGTACGTTATAGTTCTCTTCAAAATTTATCCGTGGCTTAATTGTGTCAATTAAGCTCCACCTATTCTTCTATCTTCGCTCATTTTAGATAGAGTCTTGAATCCAATCCGCCTCCAAATATGCCAACAATTAGGAAGTAAGACCCACATCGACGTGGAGCATTCCATACCAAAACTGCGGTAAAGGTCAATTCCTAATTGTAAGAATTCTTTCAGGTTCCCCAGGATGGTATGTTTTTTCACGTTCATGTGGTTTAGGCTTAGCTATTGCTAGTTTTGATGCAGGTGACCTAATTTCAAGATTCTTTGAGTTACAGTAGATGAAACATATGTCACACTTCACTTAACTTATCTCTCAGACGAAATTTCAAAGTAATCTATCACACGTACTGCTGTAAATCATCGTTAGGTTAGATCAAATTACACTCTATCGTGCTTTAATTATCTGTAGGCTGAATCAATCTGAATCACACTTAAACCAGCCCTAGATTAATTCAGATGTTCATTTGTCACCATTAAATCATCAAAACATTTGAATCTGCCTGTCATACGATCATCAACTTTTAGTGTTTCACATTGAATAATTTGAAAGCTAAGAACCGATTATTTGAGTCGTCAATATCAAACATACATGAGCAGTACAAGAATTTAAGCCATAGAAACTGTCGAGGTTGCACACTGAAAACCTAACAAAGGGATCCCTACATACTATCCCCCAATTCTCGCAACGCTTTTGCGAATCGCAGGAATTCCTACAACTCCCCCAAAATCGTACAATTTTTTGAAAATTTTAAAATTTCATGGTTTTCTGACTTAGCTGGTNCGCAACGCTTTTGCGAATCGCAGGAATTCCTACAACTCCCCCAAAATCGTACAATTTTTTGAAAATTTTAAAATTTCATGGTTTTCTGACTTAGCTGGTGTATATATATATATATTATTAGGGATACATGTAATCACTGTGTTGTATGGCTGGTAAATGGGTGAACATTACCTCCAAACATGGCATTAATAGGTTTAACCCCATCCCAATATGAAGTACATATATACAAATATGTATATATATATATAAAGAGAAAAATATAGTCTGCTAAGTTGTATAATTCATCTATAGTCTAGACACTATTAGCATTAATATATATATATATATATACATCCGGGTTTTATCATACCCGCCATATCTATACAGTCTGCTGAAATACACAATTAACTGTATACATCACTAGTATATAATATTATAAAATATGTATATTTGTATTATTAGAAAACTAAATTTCATAGTTTTAAATAGTGTCTTGTGAAATTTCATCTGTATAAATCCTGATTAAATCATATCTACATATATATGTATATATATATACATATATATATGTCTGTTGAGTTTAATTATATATAGTTAAATATATATATATATACGTCATCTGTATACATCATTAGCTATATATAATATAATATATATATATATATGATTATAAATGTATACCCTCCATAGACCCCAAACATCCTATCCACCCAAGCGCCCTCCGATTTTCGCCGAAACCGCCAGGGGCCGCTCCTCCGACTCCGCGCCGCTGTCGCACTCGTCGCCCTCGTCCGGTGGATCCACCGTGGAGGCGGCGGCGATGCTGTCGCTGCTGGTGCGGCGCCTGCGGCGCAACGCGGTGTTTGGGACCCATGGGCCTGTGGGGAGCGCTGGAAATGGTGGGAAAATTGTGGGAAGATGCTGATTTGACCATGAAACGTGGAGAAAATATGAGGGCAATATGCTGATTTTACCAACACGGAGACTTGGAGTGGATTTATGATAGCTATAAGTTGATTGAGGACCTTAGTTGGTCAACTGTTGGGTCTATGGTGATGATGTCTGCAGATTTATGGATCGAAGTTACCTCGGCCAGGCAAGCTGCAAACGAAATATCCCATTTTTTGACAGTAAAACCATCTATAGATATGGTCCTGGAAGATGTTCATTGCTAAGTTAGACTACCAAAGGGTGCAAACAGTTGCATAGGTCCTAAAGTTCCTGGTTTCTGACAGATGGTAAATCATACAAAATCCCCAGCCATATCCAATTAAGTCCTATTTTCTCTGGTTCCTTCTGGAAATCTGACATAACTATAGAAAATCATCATGTCTGACAAGTAAATCATCGAACTAAATGGACCATCTATACGACACATACGCTAGTTTATCCTATGTTAACCCTATGTAAGCTATGTCAGCTACCCTCTGGTAAACTAACATCAGTATGGGAAATCACCATTTTCAATGGGAAAATCCACTATTTCTATGGCTATTTTCAATAGCTTACTGTTTAATTACCAGAGGGTATGTCAAACATGGAATGCCTATACCCATGGGATGCCAATGGTAAAATCCACCTGTTTCATGGCCAAATCCCACTGAGGTCCCCCGGCAGTTGAGCGGCCAAATAGCCCTGCGAAGCGCGGAAAATCACCGGTGAAGCTACGATTTTTAGGGTGATTTCGTGGGATTTGATGGGGATATCGATGGTATCCAAATGGATTTAATTCAATGGAGATATAGTGGATAATCATGATAATTGGGATAAACTTGGGTGTGTCTGAAAAGTTGGTATCCTACAAAGTGTCTATTTTGTAAAGAAATCGATGCACAAACAATGGAATGGAGTAGCCTATTTTCAGACCCCAATATGGCTCACTGACAAAGTGTGTATCACCTGATGGTGAGTAAGATAACGATCAAGAGAATTCGACCAACAAAGATGGGGATGAGCAAGCAATCGTGGGGGTTGAACCACCGATGACGGATCAGTTTGTATTGCCTAATCATAATGATACTAGACATCATTCTCATCTGGCGATTCCTTTGGTCGAACCAACTAGCGGGGCAACAGGGGAAGCGGGAGGTTGTCAGCCAGCTTTTGGAGGTTATCTGATAAATCCGCCAATCCTGGTTCCATCCAATGTTGTTCTGGTCAAATATTTCCATCCATCTATATCTCCGCTACTCAACTCGCATAATGTACAGCCGCACGATTCACAACCCATACCCCGATTTTGGGAACCAACTCCCAAGAATCATGGATTCGAAAAAATAGTCGCTGCAGCTTTTTGGTCATTCCCCCACATGTAGGATTTTAGTGGATTTAACCCATCCACACAATGAAACAAAAACGACTCTCCACCTCGAACCTCTACATGAACATACTGTATGTTCTTCGTGAAGTCCTCCTTTTCTGGTTTGTCTTGCCCCATTGCTGGAGCTATCAAGACCAATGATTTGTTATCAGTCTGACTTGGTCGTATTAACATATAGTTGTCATCATTCACAAGTGATATGCTAACGATTTCATGCCCAGAAAAAAAGTATGTTCCCGCACTACCGTACTGTACTGAAAGAAGTTGAAATACTATCCATCTGTCTGTCTTTCTATCCCTCTATCCATCAGTACATCTATCCATCCATCTATAATATGTATATACACTGTATGTACATGTGCAGGTATACATCTGTAGATATTGTTTGTACACCATGATACACACCCTCTACACAGCCGACACTACTATACAATACTATTCAAAGAAATACGGCAGCAGACGAGGTATGGCCCCTGCACTCCATCGCAGCTGCGCGCATGGACACACCCTCTGACAATCGAACGTGGCAATGGAAAGGCACCCATTTCATTTATAGATCATTTTCCCAAATTAAACACCCATTGGGTTTGAAGGTGTTCCGCTTTCAATTGCCATGTTTGATGACCTTCATTGTCCCACTATATTCCCATCAAATCCCATTGATCACCATGAAATCACCATGATGAACCATCAAGCCCCCATGAAATCTCATCAAATCACCATTAAATCACCATTAAATCACCATTAGATCACCATTGAAATCCACCTCCTTGGCGGAGCGCAGGAGAAGCCACCGCTTCTCGCTGTAGAGCAACTCGCAACAGGACCTGATCGAGGAACGGTGGTTGCTGAGGGGGTTCAATGGTGGTTTCATGGGATGTTGTTCAGGGGATAACCAACAATAAGCAATACGAATATGGAGATTTAAGCAACAAAAAACGTGATAAACGTGGGTTAATGGCCGGTCTAATGGGTGGTTTACTGGTGATTGAATGGTGATCTAATGGTGAATTACTGGTGATTGAATGATCTAATGGTGATTGAATGGTGGGTTAATGGCTGTTTAGTGGTGGGTTTTTTGATGGATGGGAATATCATTGGGCATATCATGTGGATATACGGGGGATCCACCATCGGGGGATGTAACATCGGATACGATGGGATGTGTTAAAACACTCGGTTTTAACGGCATATAATTGGAATTTGCATATATAGTGTATGTATAATAGTACCACACATTTGGGATGAAACACTAACACACATGGCAATAATTTGTTGACAATAAGCTAATCTTTGGACACACACACACACACGCACTTCCTCATCTGCAAAGGTACCACAATATTGGGGCTGAAATATCGTGGATGAATTTCTAGGGAACATGTTTTTCGTGTATTGCGTTGTCTAAAAAGAGTTACCCTCATGCTTTGACAAAACCATGTTCCTGTTTACAAGCATCCAAGTGTCCTTGTTTGATTTCGGACTCGTTGTTTCTTTTCTGCGGAATTCTACAGTTTCTACACCTCACTCTGCCCATGGCAGCCAACAAACAATTCAAACACGTGGGTTTGTCCGAAAATGGGTTTCTCTAGTATATGTTTTCCAATTAAATGACAACTTTTAGGTATTATATATACCCCAATTTCAAACACCAGCACATGAACTTCACCAAACCACCATCAATCCGAAGTCCAGAGATTGGGCGAGTCCCAAACATTGATACCAGTGACTTAACCAATTCGAAGATAACTACACAAGTTGACCCAGGTACTGATTTTGTCGGACAAATAGGGGTACCCCAGAATCCAGTGGTTCAAAATTACATATACCCTCCGGTAATCAAACGTGGCAATGGAAAATCCACCATCATTTATACATTAAACAAATCCCATTAACAAAATCGTTTATAGATAATTTTCCCATTAAAAAAACTCCATTTATAGATATTTATGGAGGATTTTCCACTACCAAAGGGTAGTCATTGCCAAGAATTATACCCCCATCTTCCGGAACACCGGGCTTGCAGAGACCATCCGAAACCTCGAAAGCCTGACCGCGGCACCTGAACTCCTCGACGGTGACGATGGCCTTCCAATCCAAGAGCTTGATGATTTCCGTCTCCTCGGGGCTGGAAAAAAAAACATGGCTTTGAACATGATGATGATGATGATGATGATGATGATGATGATGGTGATGATGATGATGGTGATGATGGATGATGATCATAATGATGATGATGATGATGATGATGATGATGATGATGATGATGATGATGATGATGATGATGATGATGATGATGATGAGGATCAAGATGATGATGATGATGATGATGATGATGATAATGATGATGATGATGATCATGATCATGATGATGATGATGATGATGATGATGATGGATGATGATGATGATGATGATGATGATGATGATGATGATGATGATGATGATGATGATGATGATGATGAATGATGATGATGATGATGATGATGATGATGATGATGATGATGACGATCATGATGATGATGATCATGATGATGATGATCATGATGATGATGAATGATGATGATCATGATCATGATGATGATGATGATGGATGATGATGATGATGATGATGATGATGATGATGATGATGATGATGATGATGATGATGATGATGATGATGATGATGATGATNNNNGATGATGATGATGATGATGATGATGATGATGATGATGATGATGATGATGATGATGATGATGATGGATGATGGATGATGGATGATGGATGATGGATGATGATGATGATGAATGATGATGATGATGATGATGATGATGATGATGATGATGATGATGATGATGATGATGATCATGATGATGATGATGATGATGATGATGATGGATGATGACTGGTTGATGATTACTGTGCGTTCATCAAAAAAACAATTCTATAACCAACCACTACAAGATTCACCTCGATCAAAACAAATATGATCCATTTTCTGGGTCCATGGGTACACCCGTTTCTGGCTCACCAGCCCCAAAAGTGCAGCCATGGCTTCAACGAAATACAACGACTTCGCTGTCACGCCACCAACCCGCGCCTAGGTCATGCCAGGTCCAGGAGGATCGGGATTCGCAAGGCGAACTTTCTGTGGAAACATGTTGTGGAATTATATATATATATATATCACTATGTTGCCATGGTTGGTTCAACTTATGATTCGGTTCAAATGAATCATTGTGTTTAGACCATTGTATCAGTATGCCATTGGCGCAACAATCATTGTGTTACAAGGGTACCTCGTTTTCTATGGGGGTTCTTCTGGGTTCTTGTAGTCATTGTTCCTTGCAATCAAGAACAATTGGACACCTACCTAAATGTAAAGCCTGACCTTGCAGGCACTGCCCCTGTCAGGTATGAGGCATGCTTCCTGACGAGTGTAATTAGAACGCATTCTTGTAAGTTCACATAAGACATGTATTTTTGTAAGTTCACATAAAATATGTGAGCACTTGAATGACTACCGATGTCGTACCGCTTTGGACCACTCGTTCACAGACTGTCATAAGTGTGACACAGACATTGATTTTCTGAAAGCTAAAAGCGTATTCCTGGTTTGTTGTGACTATATTAGATAGTTTATCACTCATTGTGATTTTTGATTGCTGGTCTCTTCTATGACACGCCTGAGTCTGATGCCTACTATAGATGTTCCCTTCAGTCAGCTGAGCTGATGCCATATTAACTATAGTCAAGTTGGCTTACAACTAGGTTTGCTACATGGTTTATGGTCATCTGGAGCTGTAGCTAGATGAGGTTCTAAACCCATCTTGTCACTTGGGGTCACACGGGTTATCCCCCGATCCACCCTCACCTTCTTGGTGCCGAACAGGGCAACATCATCCATAGCTATGGGTCAAAACCTGATAGTTTCCCCACTTTGAAAACCCCAAAGAGTTGGGAGCTATGATGATCAGACATCCATTCATAGGGGATATTCCAGGATTGTTGGGATTTATAGATGTTCATCCCGCAAAATTGTGATGCTTCAAAACGCCAACCAGGTCCATCCCCAGTCATTCTGCTGCCACGGAACGTAGTAAGTGTTACTACGATAGGCGTCATCATGGAATTTGGCCGCCACCACCTCAGTTGGTGGGCGATCACGGCGAGAAAACATCTCTCGGCACCAGGAGAGTGAAGTGAAAAAGAGGGGAAACCATGGGAAAACCGTCTCTTTATGCTGGGGAAGACATATTTATATATACATATTTTATCATGATCGAATGTGTTCAAAATGATGATTCTGAAACTGTTCTAAATGATGTTTATTTCCAATCATGTTCAAAATATGTGACTCTTTTACAGCCATGCCAAGCAGAAACTTAAAGATGGTATACTTTGCTGGCTGGTTCGGTATATCACTGGCACCCGTGTTTGTTGCAGACCGATCTCAATTATACTGAAATATATGGTGAGGGAACACCTTTGTCCAGCAATTCTGGTGAAGTGCATGGTGAGGAAATCCCTTCAATACTTGAACAACGCGTAGCTTTCAATATATATAGTGCAAACACTTTGGTGATGGGAACGTAGCACTTCTCCAGAAAGCAAACACGTCTTAATCAAAAACAGAAACAGGAATATAATATGATATAAACACAATATAGTATAACCATGTATAACCTTGAAAAATGGTGCTGCAAAGACCATGGTCCAAAAAGTAGGCTAAGCTACATATGTCTGCAATCCCTCATTTTTGCAGACTGAACACATCTACCCACAACTGGCCATAGATCAGATTGGTGGTAGGTAATGGCACATGCAGTCAAGGCTGGTTACACCAAGCTAAAAAGGTTGTTTGTATTAGCATTCAATGATGAGACTGATCAGATTCATGCCCGTCCCATAGGACAGGTGAGAGTAGCCCTCCCCGCCTCAGTGAACAATGGATCTTTTTCAAATTCCCACAATCACTAAAGGCTTTCCCATCGACAATTACTCTAGAAAAAGTCATACATACATATGTTATATATATATATATTATATATATTACATATATACACAGTGTATATATATATATATAGTCCCATCAATCAGATGGATCAGATTCCCATGAACACTGGGTTTGTTACCACTCTTTTCTCAATCATCCAGCTAGTCATACATCCCTGACCTGTACAAGGGCCACGTCTGCGTTGTGCTAGGTGTTCCGGCGAGGCATCCTAGGAACACTGTGTGAACGTTCAAAATGCCCACCTGGCAGGGCTGGCCCCGTTGAGTCAGAACTGGTGGGCAAAAAGAGGTGACCAAAGATGGTTTTGCCTGAAAATCGGCTAAACCCCCAAAACCCACCAGTAAAAGTAGCAGTTGAGGGACCAGGGAACCCTATTTCTTGACAAAGCTACCTAACGTGCTGGAAAATCCTGCACTGATAGATGATTTTCCCAGCTACAAACCTTCATTTATAAAGGTTTTCCATTGCCATGTTTGATTCCCGGATGGTTACCATTTTACCATCAGTTTCCACACGTGTTTGGGGATCATTTCTCCCACACCTTCAAAGGATAAATCCTATTTAGCAACATGGTTTATCTCATTTATATATTTGTCACCGTCTGATAATCCCACAAACACTCGCAAACACTAACCAGTTCTTAAGCGGGGCGATCATTCAAGATATCCCAATTTGGAGGTTTCCTGAAATGTGAGTATGTACCCCCAAATCATCCATTTTCCTAGGATTTTCCCACATAAAACATCCATTTTGGGGTACCCCCATGGCTATGGAACCCCCCCAGAAATATCCCCAGGACTTCCCAAGATCTCCCCAGCATCTCACCAATCGCTGGCCAGCCGAGCCTTGAGGTCCTTTTGCTGCAAGCGATCGATATATGCCAAGGCTGAGACGTAGCACTCGATGCTACCTGGGCATCTAAGCTACCAAACCAATGGTCTATATGAATAACTGATATACAAGATATATAGAGACACCAAGAAAGATAGTGGAAAACTGAATAAATATGGGAGAGACATCATCTATAGATCATCCTTGGATACATCATGTTTCTATCTTTGTGGTGGTTACTATAATTAAACCCCATCAAATGGAGCAGCTCCTGTCTGCAACGAAACCATCAATCGTCAGGGGGTCGGCAACAGCACGGTCAGGCCATTGCGAGAAGGGTTCAACTGCTAGACCTGGGAGAAGTAGAGATAACAAACATATGAAACTGCGAGGATCTTCGGCTCAATGGAAACCCAATTTCTTGCACATATGGGTGTTTCCTAAAATGGGGGTACCCCCAAATCATCCATTTTAGATTGGGATTTTCCATTAGAAACCATCTCTATTGGGGTACCCCCATTCTAGGAAATCTCCATATCCCACGTGGGGCAAAATGATCATCCACCACTAACTATGCAGTGCCTTCGAAAAGGACATCTCTGCACCGGATGGTCCAGTCCTTCAGGACACAAGCACCACTGGTTGACTCCATGAAACCCAGTCGAAATGTAGTCCTCCCAAGTTGTGAATCTGATGCCCAACACATCTGTCATGAAGTTGTAGACGGCAACCAGTGCTGAAAACATAGCGAGATCATCGCCACTTCTGGTGTTTTACCTGACTCCACATCGGTGCCTCCGGTCACAAGCTTGTGACGATGCAACTTTTCGCAAAAGAAGTTCACCAGCAGTGCCATGATCAAAAGGCTACCGTGCTATGCGTTCAATCTGTATATATATATATACCCTCTGGTAAACTAACATAACTATGGAAAATCTCCATTTTTAATGGGAAAATCCACTATAAATTGCCATTTTCAATAGCTATGTTAGTTTACTGGAGGGTAACCATTGACTATCAACAGTTTACTCGATTACATTGGCTATGCATCTCTGATATATCTACAAGGTGAGGTCCTCCCGGTTACAAGTTGGTTTATAAACCGCACTATATAGATACATCTAGCATAAACATCCATAAACCATAGTTTAACCTACTTATAAACAAAGGTAGCTATCTACAGGAGGCACCACCTTGTTTTTTTTTTTTTTCGGACCTCTGCCGCTCAGTGGCAATGCATGTAGCGCCAGAGCCGCATCAAATAGTCGCGCAGCGTGATGGGGGGCACATTGGGCGAATCGAAACACGCCACCAGGCCCTGACCTGCGTGGCAGTTGCAGGGTGAACTGGCAATCTTAATGTGATATTTACCCTCTCGTACATAAACATAGCTATGGAAAATGGCCATTGAAATAGTGGATTTTCCCATTAAAAATGGTGATTTCCCATAATCCATAGCTATGTTAGTTTACCAGAGGGTAAGGATCATTTCTTGGGGAGACAATGGCAATTTCATATGGGATTTAATAGTGATTTGTTTATGCTGATTCTAGGGCAAGTTCATAAATCTAATTCGATTCAATGATTGTGACTTGGTAGTTAGTAAATGGTCAGTAAATGATTCTAAATGGTGAATAAATGGGATCTTTTAATGGAATTTAACGGTGAAAACGAAAAATAATGGTGATTCCATGGGATTCATTAAGTGTAGGGGATTCAATTGTGATTTTGTGGTGATTCAATGGTCAATCATGGTTAATCATGGTGAATCATTGAGAATAATGGATACTGAACTGAAGGGAATATTTAATAGTATCTACCTTCTGAATGGTTCTAGCAACGGTTACTAAATGGTTACACTGGTCACACTGGTTAGCAAATAGGTGAACTAATCCTGACCTAACCCAGGCAGCATTACGAGTTGATAAACTCATATAAACTCCATGGCCCATCTACGTTGTGGCGAGGGTTCATGTAGTCATGGCGAGACCAAGTAATTTTCATGGGATACGTAACCAAGTTTTTCGGGTTCGCCAAGTGTTGTAGACCAGTTGGAGGCCTTTTTGTTCAACTAGGGTTGCCTTTATGGACATTTTGCAATGACCTGCTGGACATGCAGCTACTGATTTTGATGATGTATGATTATCTACACGTAATGGTTCAGTTGCCCAAACTTACACATTTCCGATTGCAATGCCAGGAAATTGGATGGTAATGATGACACCTATTCATTTCATCATTGGCTTTTCAAATCTTTTCCATACGAGTGCAACTGAGGTGAGTACCTGATTCCCCGCCTTCCCACAATTTGGCTATCACCATGTGTTAACAATTTTCCAAACAAATATCAACTAATATAGACCCTGGGAGCCTGAGAGTCGCCACGTTTTAGAGAAAAGTAGTCTTCTAACCCCCAACTCATGGCAGGCATGTTACTGCGTAAAAACATCAAGAAACCCCGATGAATCTATGATGGTTCCCTGTCAAGTTCTGGAAAAAAAACATCTCCCCAAACTCATGCTGTACAATTTCATTATTAGGTCAAATAGGAAAACTGTTCCACAATAAAACCAGAAAAACAAAGAAACACAGTTTTGTGAAAGCACACGTACAGTATGGTTTTCGTAATTTTTGCTGTACTTAAAGATCCACACTTTCAGCTATGGTTATTTTCTCCTACCCATGGTGGCATCGTGACCCCCACCAGGAAATGTGGTATATCATATCATCTCAAGTATTGCCCCTATCGACATCATTTCTCACACGCAACCTACGTTGTACCTTTCACAAACTCACAAGCAGGGTTTGTAGCCAGTTGTTGGCGACATTTCCACTGTAAAATCTCATTAAAAAACCTAAAAAACATATCTTCTGCCATAAGATGCCATCTTACGTTAGTTTTAAAGGAACCAACATTTCTCTAAAACAACGTCGCACCAAAGGGTCGAAACGGCACCTGGGAATGACGCTAACTGGTTCAGCATCTCAGCCACTTCGGAGATCACCTGAGGTTTCCATGGGGAAAATCCTGCTGAAATGATCCAACATATGGATGTGGACTGGGGGTACCCCCATGAAAGGGGAACCTCCATGTGCAGATTCTAATTGTATGAAACACCTAAAAACCATTTGAAGCATGGATGATATTGATAATCTTTGCAAGCTACATTGTCTACACTCGTTCGATTTAGGGGATGAATCATACCTACTGGTCCAAAGTGTATTTGGGTTTGGTTTGTAGGGGAGCGTTAGGGCATGTACTTTGATATTGATGATTCTTTGAGTTTACAATCATCCAACTTATCCAATTGCCGATGGAATCGGATGGACATATGGCCGGGGGCCCCAAGCATCCCAATTGCCAGCATATACCATCATATATCCATCAATTGTTTCTTTGCAGAACTTTGAGACAAATCCGTGAAAGAGTGAGGCGCTCAGCCAATGTGTAATTATCCAGGGTACATTCCAATCAACTCGCATCTATTGTTATGTTCTATGAAAAATTACTTCTATTCAGGAGGGCAAAACATGTTCTGACACTCTTCACTCATTATTTTTTTCCGTATGACAATCATAGATCATGACCTTTTCAGCAGGTTGTACCGTTGAAAGGTTTGGTCCAATTTTCATCCACCTCCCCCTTCTCAGCAGTTGATGACGGTGGTCTCGACTCCCTGAGCTTTCGACTTCTGTCTCCCTCCCCGTGAAGTCATACACCTGAGACAGGAGGATGGGACCACACCCATCGATGTCATCCTACAGAATGTCATACCGTCGTGTTGAGCGTGTCTCAAAAAACTTCCCAGTCCTTTCAAGAAAATCCACAGATTTGGAAGCAACCGATGAGTTTCAGTTGGAATTCAAGGGTGTTCTCATGTGTTCCCCTACGATTTGGGCGTGTCTGAAAATGGGCCCCAAAAATTTGGCGAATTTGAATGGGGAAAATGCTGATCATCCTTGGTGGATTTCGGGGTACACTATTTTCAGACAAACCAATTTAGCTATATGGGTATGGGTCAAAATTCAAGACCTGGATAGACCTGAAAAACCACAGATCTAAGACTATATTTAATTTTTCACCATCCAATTGTTGTACCAAATTTTGACCCATACCTATGCAGTTTCAATAAACCTCCCTTTAGACCTGGAATCCCCGCTGCATTGCCCCGGCCTCGGCCATGACAGGAACGAAGGCTCCCGTCACCACGCCGTTCACCCCCGCCCCCCGCGGCCCGCCGGTCACGGCCCTTCGCCCGGCCGGGCAGTGCAGGTTTCACGCGGCGGTGTTTACCGCGGCGGCCCCGTCTGAAGCCAAAGGATGTTGGATGGGAGAACCATGGGGAAACCGTGGGGAAACTATGAGAAGAAGTGGAAGGAACAGGCACTAAAAGTAACTTATGCCATGGAGATGTCAGGGAAATATAAGCATCCATTTGTTGCGGTGAAATCAAGCTTAAAGCCCCCCAATGAAACCACACAACCCAACTAAGGGGTAAACCGAGAAATAAACCTCCAATTGGGGGATCGTTTATACTTTCCCATTTGTGGTCCAATTGGGGGCGGTTGGTTGTTGGGTTTACCACACAATACCTCGAATTGTCCACTTTTGTTGCTAAAATACACATTCAACATCATTCAACCACCAACCACGGGGGAATCTTATCACTTCTTTTGGCGTGTCAAGTCAATATAATATGTATATGTAGGCAATTATATGTATGTTATATATATATATATAGTTGATAGATACATCATATTATATATTATCAAAAAAATGTTGTTGTTTTATTAATCATATTGCTATTACTATTATTATTACTATTGCTGTCATTATTACTATTATTATTATCATATATTGTTGTTGTTGTTGTTGTTGTTGCTATGAATAGTGTTATTATCAATATATATTTTTTTATTCTATATTGTTGTCACTTTTACTCTAAACAAACACTACTTGTATCTATTTTTTGGTGGTGTCTTTCGAACCTCCCAGTTCCATGAGTTCTGCAGAAAGCCGTCCTCCAGTGCGAAGGTGATTCCTGGGACTTGGGAAACGGACGGAAGACGTGGCTGAGATCTTGTGGTCATTTTTCCATTCACCAATCCATTGATCCATAGAAATAGTGGATTTTCCCATAAAAAAATGGTGATTTCCCATGGTTCAATCACTGAATATGGGGAAAAATCACATATTTCACTGGATTGGTTTAAGGGACAATTTACAGGAAACCTCTATATTTGATGGGCAAAATCCATGGATTGTCTTGTGGTCATTGCAATAAAATCCATGTTACTTGGTTTGATACCCACTGAATCACTGATTCCATATCGCTAACCCCCATAGTTGATTGGCCTGCACGACTCAATTGCTTAAATCTGACGTCTAACAAACATCCATCAGAAAGTCACCGTTGGCGAATTTCCACTCTTCATTTCTGTATCCCAAATCCCTAGCGTTTGCCTTGAAATCACCGGCGGTTCATCAGCGGGTCACCCGCGGATCACCTGGCCTGCCAATGGTGCGTTGAAGGATGCAGCAAAGCCGCAAGAGAAGCCCAGGGAGGCCAACAAGGACTGCCTCAGGGCTGATGGTGACAACCCAAGGGTTGGGTCCCCTACAAAACCCATCAACCGTAGTAACTATATGAGATATATGATATAACTACCAGGTTAAGCCATAAACCTTCTGGTTCATCCCATGAATCGTGATTAGGTGAGTTCAGCCCAGTTTTTTGAGTCGATCAAAACCTATTTAATCCACTAACAAAACCTGCGTACAGTAGGATCCGTGCGATGAGCCACCAAGTAATGGGATGGTAGCTATGGCATGGGATGAATATTACTATCCATTAACGGGACATAGTATCATGACTTGGCTAATGGGATGGTTGTATAATGCAATGCGGCAATACTAAAACTGGATCATGTTGGGTACACCCTCTGGTTAGATACATCATCATATATTGTAATAATGTGGGTAAAACAATAATAAACTACCCATTTGGGAATGGTTTATACCACCTATTTATGGTGATTTTTGGGATGGTTTATTATTGTTTTACCCACATTATATCGTTATCTGACAATTATTTGACATTTGATGTGCCTTCCATCTGAGGCTTGATCACCTGGCATAGTGTTCGGGTCTGCCGAGAAGTCTGCGATTATGCGAGCTTTCACTTGGGAGGCGCGGAAAAAAATGTAGATCAATGGATTCATGGGATATGATGCAGATGATCATGAGTTTTTGTTTGTTTGGGGAAATGATTATAGATAATGATTCATTGAGGGTGCCGCACCAAATAAGCAGCCCAGAGGGTTATTTTACATCTGTGCTGGCATTGCCTAAGTTGGAGGCAATGCAAGGTCCAAGTAAGGCCTATATTGAGAAGTATTGCCAATAAATATGGGTCTCTCGAACATGGGATATGTTGACATACCCTTCAAATAACGACTTTAATTTGGCCTTGTATTTTCACCAATAAAATGAGGAAATGACGACTCCTCAATCCATCTCATTCCACACTTCTTCGATGAACATTGCGATTTAAGTTGATTCAAGTGTTACCATGGGTTTTTCATCCAAAATATTTGTGGTTTTTCAAATGACTTTCATTGTCCAGTTTCAAGTGCCACACCGTGGCAAACGCGGAGCACTTGGCCACCACACGTCACGGCAGCCCGGATGCCACTGTACCTGCTTCAAATTGGTACCAAATCTTCGCCCAACAGCCCCCCAGTCCCCAAGGCCCTTGGGGCACCATCCAGCCAGCATGGCAAAGGACGTGCAAACTTGGATGGATGGGCCTGGCAGTTGAAGTGGCATGAGGCAGTTGATGGACCATAGATAACCATAGCCATATCATGCCATATCAAATTGTATCCAAGTTGGGAAACATCCTGAAATATACTGATATGATGGGAGTCATGGTCGCTTTGGAGAGGCACGGCGGGGGATTGCAGACCAAACAAAAAAAAGTGTCGGCGTTGGTGTTGATCATGACAAACAAAATATGAATATTTACACAGACCAAACGTCGTATTGCACACGTCCACGTTGATGATGAGTAACATTGGATAGTGTTCTGATACTTGCGCCGCTTGTTTCTGAGTTGTGTCCTTAATTGCCTGGCACCTTACCGTGATGCGGTCCAAAAGCACGTCTACCATAAGGGTTTCCTCCGGATGTTTTTTTTGCACGTGCGTCCTGTACACATGTGCCAACAGGGATGATTGCTGGGCCGAAAAAACAATCAATTTTCCGGTGTTGGACAACTAAGTGATAGCATTTGTGCTAGGCCTCATTTAGCTAATGGGTTGTTTCATAAACCATCGAAAGTAAGGCGCTGAACACAAGATTCCAAAGAACATGGTACCACAAATTGTGGATGTATATGATATATATATATATATTCATTTATTTATTTATTTATTTATTTATTTATTTATTTATTTATTTATTTATTATTTTTTCATTTTTTTACATGCATGATGTACCCACACCTTTCAGATATTCAGGTATTCATGATGACGACAAAAAATTAACTCTATTGAAATCTTAACTATGTATTGTATAACTGTATAACTATGTATTGTTCACACGCAGTGATCCAACGACGACACAACATGAATGATTTTTGCTGTTGGTGGGCTGTTGGTGGGAAAACCTTGCCAGCCGCTCATCCTCACAAGAAGCAAATTGTGAATCCTTCCTAACACCTCATTATACCATGTTTTGCGTACAGCATGCGATATGCTATTGTTCCCTCACTGTTTCAAATGATAACTTTGCTAAAGAAACGAACGCAAAAACACAAACAAATTTATCCTCTGGGGAACAACATGAGAGCATCCCGTGCTCCATTCCCCACGTTACGCCCGCTGCTCAAACCGCCGATTTCCACACCTTCGGCACCCAGGGAGCCGCCAGACATGAGAAATAGCACCGCTAGGCTGATGCGCAGAATCTTGGCCGCGCGGCAGCGCATGGGTTGCAAAACGGGCTGGAAAAAACGTGGATTTGGTGATTTGGTCTTGTTTGAAAATGGTCCTGTTGGTCTTGTCCATCTTTTATCGTTTGGAGATGTTTGGAGACACTTAATCAACAAAGTAATGTTGAAGGTGTTCGGGTTTGTGGACACAATGTAGGGACACCTTGATGACAAGAATATACAAGAATGCCGGATTTGACCAACAATAAAACAGGTAATGGGGTCAAACAGTCCAGGCTGGAGTTGCAAAGCGCGCCGCCAGAGGGTGAGGTGATGATTGACCAGCAGATTTTGGGGCAACCCAAAGTTTCCGACAACGAAAAAAGCAACGCCCAAGGTGGTTGGACTGTGGCTCCTCAGCTGTATGACCAAATTAAAGAGACAGGTGTGAGTATCCAAGTGTCTCTGAAAACAGGGCGTGCCAGCAAAATGGCAACCTTAATGAGAACATGATCACAAAAACATGCATGAAGTGGTTGCCTGCGTGTTTTTTTCAATGGCTCGTTTTCCCAGTTGTTAGATGGCAAACGATTTTCTAAAGCGATGATCTTCCACATGCTGCACCTGGTGCTGGCTACCTGTTCCAGCTTCGTCTAGATTGCAACAGCCATGCCGGAGTCCGATGGGTGGGACAGAAAGCAGCTGCTTGGACGAAGAACCCTGGTTCTTCGATGCCTTATATGATCTTTATCGGTGTTTGATTGATGTCACAGAGTCGGCAGTCAACCATCTTGCTCTGACAGAACACGAATCTGGGTGAAGACTTGGCAGTTGAGGAAACGTAACAAGCATAGGTCACATCATATGCTCCCAGATTGATGGATGGAAACCAGACCGCCTCAAACAATAGTTGTCAGTTTCAAGCCGGATAGATCCGGACAGTATATGTATTTATCAGATTGCAAGAGCACAAAAGCATTCAAAAACCATATCCACCAAAATTGTAAAGAAGTAAGCACATGAAAACCAGAAAACCAAAGTTCTCCATGATATATTAACCAGTTCATATGCTTTTCTTCCCTGAGTTCATACAGCTTAACTGGGCCCAAGTTGCATGATCAATGGATTAATTGTGACTGATTCAACAGCAAATTCACACACTACAGTACATCGACAGTCCTCAATTCCAAAGTGTCCCAAATCAGACTTTCTAAAGTCCGCTGACATGGCACCCTGTTGAGGTCTGGAACTGATTGTATTCCCCACAAGTGTGCAACTATACATGTTGTATAGAACCGCACTTTCCTAACATGTCACATATAATGCACCCAACCCCCCTCTTTATCCAACAAACATAAAAGTTGGACAAGTCAATCTGTGATATACACAAAGTGACTTTAACCGCTAACCAAGAACCCAAGTGGTTTCTCACACTTTCCCCTCGTTTTCGGTCTCATGCGAGCCCGGGAACCCCAAAAAACACCTCAACAAAACACTGTGGAAAGGACGCGTCAAG
Source organism: Symbiodinium sp. clade C Y103 (assembly GCA_003297045.1). Classification (NCBI taxonomy): domain Eukaryota; class Dinophyceae; order Suessiales; family Symbiodiniaceae; genus Cladocopium; species Cladocopium sp. clade C. Next base: position 25,415 of record BGPT01001629.1, on the reverse strand, counting down.
GAAATTTAAAACCAACTCTCTCAGAAAGAAACATGTTCCTTCAACATTTTGTCTATTGTTTGTTTGTGGCAGAAGGGTGACAAAAACTAACATGGAACCGGTCCCTGGGTTTTCTTTGGGCATGAAACAAGCTGAGAAAAACTGGAATTGGCGACTTTTCCCATTCAAAGTCTATGGGTCAAAGCGGTTATCTCTGCAGAACTCTGACACTTTTGAGCCTGGATCTTAACTTGGGCCTCAAAAGGGGCGTCAAAAAAAAAACGCACTAAAGCGTTAAAACAACATGTGTACTAAGTTGGAGGGAAAAAAACATATCGTAAATCCCTCAGGATGATTTTTGTTCAAATCGAAGAGGTTCGATTTCAGGAGAATGCGTCCTCTGGGATTTCCCTGCAACTCTAAGAGACTAGAGTCACACATCACTTCAACAACCGGCGAAAATTGGAACATGTAAACCTTCAATGCGTTCCACATCGTTCCACAATTCCAAACGGTGACTTCTCTACCAGATCGGATCAAACCAAAGACTACACCGACTTTGTGGCTGCGTTTTCATTGTTTTTGGGGGACCCCAATGGGTAATACCCTCTGGCAAACATACAAAAAGCTATTGAAAATGGCCATTGAAATAGTGGATTTTCCCAGTGAAAATGGTGATTGTCCATAGTTATGTGGCTGTTTCCCCGAGGGTAAGCCACCTCTCCAGTTCCGGGAGCTGAAAATGAGGCAATCCCATCCCCCAAACGTATGAAACACCCCCACGTCTATGGTCCCAAATAAATGGAAAAAACCGCTACTAAATCATGGTTTCTAGGGGGTGTTTCATATGAACCGGGGGATTACCCTGAAAATGATATGGTTGATGCCTAACAATTGTGTGTGTCTGAAAGCGGGATATACCCCAAAATGGCAACTTAAGATAGGAAACATGATGATTCACCAGTGGATCGAACGGAGTTTTCCCAACATGTTCAGAAAAAACACAATGTACATATAATCATATGTGGGTTCGTCAAAATCCAGGTCACAGAAAATGAAAAACCCAATCTGTGGTCCCATGAGTCTTTACCCCACCACATTGCAGCTGGCGCTGCCTCAATAGATTGGTGGAAATCTACAGGAACCATGGTTTTAACCAACCAACTGGGCTGGCCAAGAACCTACCCATCATTTTCTGTGTTTGTTCCGAATTCTTCAGTTGAAAAATCCCATAAAATAACATCCCATGACTTATTTCTTTATATTTTTAAACATGATTTACAAAAACAACATCTTCATCCAGAGTTCCGAGCATTTTCCCATCATTTTCCCATCTCAGTCCCTTCCCCAACACAAAAATCAACCGAGCTGCAGCAGCCCGCAAGGGCACGCCAACGCCCGTGGCCACCGCCACCAGAGACTGACAGGTGCCACCACCTGATGGACGAAAATCCCCCGGTGCCGGCCCATCCGCCATATGGAGGGTTGGAAAAAACTGGGAAAATCCGCCATGAATTGGATGAATATCCATGAAAAATGGATGTTGAAGCATGGATTTTTTGGGATTGAGATGGATTGAGCCAGCCTTAAAAGACAAATATCACCCGCACTTAAATGATGATTGAAGTCAAGAATATGCATTTTGCAAGTGAAGAATGGATTTTGATGTTCACCAAGGATGGGATATTTGGGACCATGAGTGAACCATCAAACTTGGAGGAACAAGGGTATTGGACGAATAAACGTGGGGAGTAATATGTGGTCTAGGATAGGCTACTTGGTTTATAAAATAGCTGGACTCTGATTTGTGATATATCATCTCTGATTAGTTAGATGGTGTTACAACCAAAGCTTGTTAATTTGGGGGCGAACCCTTCCTGAACGAATAATAGATCCTAATTTAACTCGAATAGTCGAATAGTATTGACTCAAAAAAAAACTGATAGCAGCTAGTGTGTCCAACCAACCCCAAGAGTGGCTCTGGTGGATTCTACCAGCGATGTTATGGGATATGAAACCAAACATTAACCTCCGGTGTCATCAAACGTGGCTAGCTTGGAAATCCCCGAACTAAATAGAGGTTTCAATGGAAAAATCACCTATAAATGGTGGATTTTCCAGCACACCATGTTTGATTACCAGAGGCTATGTGGATACCATGAGATCATGACAAATCATGGGATAACCAAAAACCCCAGGTCGATGACCTTGGTTCGCCGTGATGAAATTGCGAAAGTGGTGACATGAAACATGTGGTCATGTGAACAACAAAAAAGATGGGAAGTCAAATGAAGTGAACCAAATGTCAGTTTCAAGTTAGCACAATTTATCAGAATTTGTAATATAGCATTGACAAAATCTAGTGATGATATACCCCAGGCCCATCAAGGCAGTGTCGATGTTTTTTTCACCTACAGCCCACAGCCACAGACACGGGTCGAGAGTCCGCCTGAAAAGAAACAGTCACATGCCCCTGAAACACATTGCTATGGCTTTTTGTAATTTACGCAATTTGTTCTGGTGATTGCGAACAGGGAACATGGGGGGGAATTCACGCCACTTTTGTGCTATCCATGCTGGCGGTCATCTTTTGGCGGCGCCAGAATACGGGGCCCACCCGATTCCATTTTTTGAACATGTAATATGTAGTAGTTAGTAGTCCATCAATAAAAAAAAAGACTATCCATGGTTGCGTAAACCACGAGGGGCCCCCACTTGCCTTATAATCCCATCGAATTACAGATGTACCATCCATTAAACCAGTTGCTACCAGTAGTTCTCAACATTGACAACTTATCTACCCAGGGGACCCAAAGATATGTGTTTGATACGTGTTGGTTGCTCGTTTCTGAAACAGCCTCCGCTGGCCTTTCACTTGTTGTCGCAAATGATGTGGCAGGCAAATAATGATCAGGCCACACAGCGCGGCACCTCCACAGTTTAAGGTGAACCACAAAACAAACCTGCGGCATCCATATATAGTGATAGTGATGCACCATCATGTACCTATATATATATATATAATGTTCTATTGATTGTTATGCAATATTGTTTTCTACAGCGGAATGGATGCTGAATGGATTTGTGAACTCATGTCCAACTGGGGTCCCTTCATCGCATCGGTGTTGTAGAGGTTATAGAATCCCGCAAACCAGCACATCGCGAGGAGCGGTATGTAATGAACACGAGAAACTGGATGGCAACTGGCAGAAACAAGGAAGTCAAATGCGGTTGTTTCAAAATTCGCAACCCCGCAATTCCATTTCTGACCATGATTTCCCTATATATTCTTTAAACAACAAAAAAAATATTGGATCATGTTGGGGTATCTATATCTGTTTAACAAACCTGTAGTTTCACCCTGTTCCTAATAATTCGAAAAACAAAATGTGTCATGTTGGTTACATTATACCTTAAATTGTGCAACCGTGGTGCAAAACAAACTGACCTCACATTCGACGCAATCTGTGGTGTCAACCCCGCTGAAAACATGAAAACCACATTATCATCCTATGAGTTTGGCTACACAGACCCTCTGTTGAAACCTGGCGTGCGGGAATATCTGCCATTTACCCTGTGGCTATGACTAACAGTTCGCCATGGAAAATCCCCGAACTCAATGGAGGTTTCTAGCTGGGAAAATCATCCAAAATTAGACATTTTCCATGGCTATGTTAGTCATACCCAGAGGGTATAGATTATTTTCCAAATGCCAATGTCTGGGAATGTCCCAGCCATGTTTGATCTTCCTTAATTATCGGATCCACAGTTCACGGGCTTTCACCAGGCTGTTTCACTTGTCCATGCTATCAATGGTTTATTCTCATTCGTTTTTGGGAATTCATTGAGATTTCGGTGCAATACTAAGGTACCCCAAATTTGTTGCTTTATCAGTTTATCATCATTTTTCCATATTTTTCCATATTTTTCCATATAAGAATGGCCATTTTGTTGGGCATGCCTTATTCTTCTTCGGACATTTGGAAGAAACGTAATCCGGGATGGGCACCTCAGGAGTTTGCTTACAAGTTGCTCCCAAAACCCACAAATATTGGCTGGAAATCACGTGAAATCCCAACAAATTATCGATTTGACGCGTGTTCTAACCAGTTGCCGGCAAGAGGTTTGTCCTACAATCTATCGAACCTCACACTTGCCGAAGTTTGAGGTTTAAATGCATCATTTTGCCGCTTAGATCCTATCTTCCATGGATTTTACCATGATTTTGTCCACATAAACCATGGTTGTCAATATTCACACCCACATTTTTGATAGTGAAAACCTAATGGTTTCCCAAGCCCTTTTGGAGAATTCAAGCACATTAAACCACATCGTTAGTCACGGTAACTCCGCAGCAACCAATCGAGTTGTGACTACGCTGCCTACCACCGAGGAGGCGATGTACAAGATCTCCTCAGGCACCTGGCCGCGAAGTTATGGTGGGAAATGGGTCAAAGTGATTGGTGAAACCATGGTGAAACAAGATCTATAAGATTGGATAACTATAGGTGGTTTTAAAACAGTATATATATATATATATTATATTATTTTTTTTTCTGAAAAACCCTTAAGTTCAAACATGATTGAATCAAGATCCTACAAGAACCTTTCCACAGTTAGAAAGTCACCATCCAAGCGTGGGCACCACCAACATACCGAAGAATCGCATCCAATTGGTGGACTTCCGGGACCCGAACTCGATCCATGCTCTTTTGATGGGGGCTAGAGATGATTTAAACATTGATAAACAATGATAAACCATCAGACTTTTTGTTGGTTGTTCATTGTTTTTGTTTCCATATTTTCAGGCACAGCCACATGTTTTCTCTTCATGTCTTCTCAACATGTGGCCCTTCCGTGTTACCCAGCCTCTGGAAAAGCCTTGATGAGGATGTAGCCCATCTTTTCGTATTTGTAACCGTTCAAACTGGCGGGGCCCCAGGCTGAGCTGGTCGCGTGGCATGGCAAATGTTCACACGCCAAACATGGGTTAGAACATTATTAGAACCATGCTTCTTTAAGCCAAAATGGTTGGAAATGAAGTACATGGATGTTCATCCCACTTAAGATGGTATAGGTACTGAACGGTATTGACCCATGCCCCATTTCAAAAAAAACCTGAGTACTCAGCGGTGACAAAATGATAGAAACAAGTGAAGCTGGTCATCAGCTCCGGAGCTGTCAGGGTGAAGCTACCACAGCAGTGTGGGGTTCCAAATGCGCATTGGGTAGTGTGGCTATTGGATAAGACATGGTTTTCCATCCCCAAATCTCCAACAGAATTGCAAAAATCTCAGCGAAAAACGATCTCATCCCCATCAAAAAATCCTCAAGCCTCAAGCCTCACTATAACTGACATCAACATATATGGATGTAGCCCAAAACAACAGCGAGATTCGAGCAGCTCGACCCTGGATTCTCCCATCTGGATCCATGCCTGTTGCAACCATTGATACCCAAAAGGCCTCAAGGATGGCTGGGTCATGGGCCGCTGGGAAATGTGCGGTTTCATGGCTTTTCATGGGGATATCGGATGATAATGTATAAATATACAGGATATATATATATATATGATTATATAATTATAATACTTATATATATATATATGTATATACATGGGTGTGTCTGAAAAAAGGATGTACTTACTGTACCCATAATTACCCATAATATCCCATAATATATGGCATTGTAAGAGGGAAGATCATGATTGAGCATCAAATTTGGAGTCTCCTATCTTCATATAGTTATTACTTCAGAACATGCCCATAGGAATAATGATCCGTGACACAGACTGAGGCAGGAAGGAAGGACATGGACCAGAAGCTACTCAGTGCGTTGCAAAACGTGACATGCAACTTTACAGTTTATATCATTTTATCTGCAAAGAACAACACATGCTAGTTGGGGTATATTGTGTTTGTTCATCACTTGTCATGGGAAGTACTTGTTGAGTAATCTCTGTGTTTTTGAACACCCAATCAATGGCCTAAAACTGATTTCCATGTCTAAGCTTCAGCAGTTGACTCTGGATCTTGTCCCAAGAAGTAGTGCTATCCCTACAATGCAGCCCAAAAAATATGAATGAGTTCAAAAAGCCATCTGAGCTGTCATCTAGATACATCCAGCATGTTCATAAACCCATCCGTAGAGTAAAGCTAGTTAATCATAGCCTCTACGACTCTACGTTTCACGGACGTGTCCAGGAGGGAATCTAGTTGGGCACCCAGTTGCAACTGGCAAACCCACGTGACCCAAGAAAAGAATTACAAGAGGTTTGACATTTAAGACAATTACTATAGGAAATCTTGCCCCCTTGAAGAATTACGTAAACTGGAATAATTCCATCTGCGAGAATTGAGCCGAGAAGTTACAGAAGCCAGCTGGTAACCCATGCAAATTTTGGAAAAACAACGGAATATGACTTGATCGTGAAACTGAGTGACCTTTATCACTCCAGGATAGGAGCTTGTCTGAAAACAGGGCACCCTAACTCCGACGGAGGGGTATCATGGTTTCCCCAGATGAAACTGCACTTTTGGTGTGTGTATGATATATATAATACACATCAGATTTCTAGACAAACCCACATCATATCATCAGATTGTTGGTGGTCATATGTCTCATTAAAAAACACCTCAACTTCTTGCCTGTCTATCCCCCACAATATTCCCAGAAAGGCCCAGCGACATCCGGAGTAGACAAAGGCTTTATGACACCCTGGCGACGGGTAGATTCTGCCCTAAAGTGACGAGAAGATTCCAATTGTCCATGTGCCAAAGCCACGGTAGAAAAGTGACATTGCATACCCTCTGGTAAACAGCCACATAGCTATGGAAAATCACCATTTTTAATGGGAAAATCCACTATTTCAATGGCCATGTTCAATAGCTTTTTGTATGTTTACCAGAGAGGGTAATGATATTCATGTGGGAAACCCAATGCCATAAACCCAACAACACATCTAACACTTGGGGATGCCTTATAGTATATAGAAAATTGTAAAAATGATGATTGGAGGGATAATCTATCACTTGGTGTACCACATCACATATTATAAAGGACATGTCTCTAGATATCTAACTCATTCGAAACATAAAAACATGGGATGTAGGGGGAGCTGGCGCACAAAGGAAGCATCTAGTGGGATGCAAATCGTGATCAAGTGTCGATGGATAGATGAAAGCATTACTGAACCCATTGGATAAAGCCCTATATAGAGGATATATATACATTCTGCCATCACCAACTAGAATATGGGGCCCCACAAATAGCGAAAATGGTCTATGGCTTATGGTGGATCTGTGGTCGGATACTTTGATGGGGCTTTTTTTTCTGCAAATGCTGCAGTTTTGGGCCCACATTGTGCAGAAAGGTTGCCATGTCGCAGCTCCATTTCCACAGTGTACCATCTGGTTATGACTAACAGTTTGACAGTTCGCCATGGAAAATCCACCATTTATAGATGATTTTCCCAGCTAGAAACCTCCATTTATAGGGCATTTTCCATGGCTATGTTGAATAACCAGAGGGTATATATTTCTAATCACCAGATATCACCAGGCTTTGGGGTTCGCTTCCTGATGTGTAGAAGTGATAGACCACCGAGGCTCGGCAAACACGCAGGGCTGTCAAGAGTCTATGCGTGTACACACACCATACCCATACTTGAAGGCTACTCTGAGAATATGGCCCCATGTCCTATCTCATTTTGTGTATCGGAGATTGAGTATGAACGAAACCAAACATACTGACACCAAACACTGTTGCATCCTCATTCACCACGAAAGAAGCGCTTTGCCCTACTTTTCCAATCACTGCAGCATAATGCCATTGAAATTGGGTTCATCCATTCGGTACCTCTAGACTGAAGACTTCTGGTCCTAAACACAAATATCAAATAAATCATATCTCTGTACATTTCAACAATTGTCATGTCTGACATCTTTTCTCTGCTCTTAACTGGTCGTAAGTAGCTACCCTTGGATACTGTCCCTTGTAAAATCATAATATGCGATCAGTAGTTTGACAAACTAATGTGGGTAAAACAATAATAAACCATCCCCTAAATCACCATAAATAGGTGGTGTAAACCATTCCCAAATAGGTAGTTTATTATTGTTTTACCCACATTACTACATATAGATTCCTCCATTTCGCTGCGCCCAGCAATTCTATACAACCATTCTCCACTGCTCCAAAACCCTTCGTCGCGCAAGTTGGGCGACCCCGAAGTCTGGCCTGAAACCAAAAAACCGCAAAGGATGGCCAAGAAACACACCTCAGCTTACCAAACTTGAGGATGTTTGGGAAATAAACTTGGTTTAAATATTAAGGTCAGTATCTGCTGGTTTGTTGTTTGGCGGCAACCAAAAATTAAGCTCCAGTTGGTATTGACCATCATTCATGAGGTTTCCGCAAGCAGTTTCACGGAATGTTTCTCAGCATGAATCGCAGTTCTATGCAACATGTCAGCCCATTGAACCTGCTTGATTTGGGAGATAAACCTAGTTAGAGGTATCGATTTCTCGATTTATGACTGGTAGTCTTTGGCCAATATGGGTTTGTCCAGGAATGGATTGCCCAAAAAACATAATGGCTCCATCAATGTCAGTAAGTAATCAGAATGTTGTGCGTATATACACCCCATTCTCCATTTATCATGATTGACACCCAATTTTCCATGGTTGAAGCAGACAAAGCCATGGCATGCCATCTCCTCTCCTTCTCGGCACAATCGCCCCATCCAAGACACGTAGAGAATCAAGCAGCACGGCAGCGCTTGGTGGTGGTGGTGGTGGTGCCTGTGGTGGTCACATCGCAATATGGGGACCCCTCTGACCCCAAACGATATGGAAGCCAAAGGACTTGCCCTCTGGTAAACTAACGGTTGGCTATTGAACATGGCCAGTTCGAAATAGTGGATTTTCCATAGCTATGTGGCTGTTTACCAGAGGGTAACCCATAAGTTTATATTCACGCACCCAACTACAGTGGTTTATGCAACTATGTATAGTTGTATTATAGTCTAGATAAACCGAATCGTTAGTCTAGATCGAAACATGTGTAACCCAACTTGTCTGTTGGCTGGGGTCCCCACATCTCATTACTCATACTCTCCTACATGCCAAATCTGTTCCTTATAATCCACTGAACATGTGCTTCAATAGTTAGATACATCCCTAAAAACGAAGATGGAACCCAACAAAATTGGGCCATGAAATGAAAATGTCAAGTTCCTACTGGACATAGCAGGAATTCGTTTTCAGGTCTGCAAAGGTTGAGCCTCGACCCGAAATTCGCCCGAAACTGTTGAAGCACGACTCAAACAGGTTACCCACACTGAGTCCGTGTGAATCTGAGATCCGAATCCTCAGTTCTTGATCCAGAACTAGATCCTTCACAGAATTGCGGAAGCCCAGAAACTCTACCAGGCTGATGCTTAATGTCTGTACAGGAGGACATGGGTGATATTTCAATATCTCTATATTTGTAGGTGAAAAAAAAAAACGTTTGCTATCTATGCGCATCACTGCAGCGAAAACGCCCACCTCCCCTCTTCTTTCACCATCACTGACCCTACGACCATCTTACTTGTCAAATCATCCAAATCGTCATCGCAACAATAGTCCCGATAGAAATAGGATGCACCCTCTGGTAATCTAACACTTTCCTATGGACCATTGCCTATTTAGATCTATCTAGTTCGATGATTTTCTTGTTGAGATGAATTAAGATGAATATGTTCAATTTCCCAAAGTGTTCAACTACCAGAGAGTAGATCTATAGAAATATGCTAATTTATACTCCAAGTTTTATCCTCAATACATATCCCCATAGTTGTGTCTCAAATCCTCTTAATCGGATCTCCTGATGTTTGTTATTCCCGCCCGTACAAATTCAGTTGTATTGTCCCACTAGTGTCAACCCGTAGAAACTCTCATGAGTGATGTACCCCTTGCTAGTAATCTCAATGGTGTCCTTTTGGAAAAAAAAAAAGCGAGGCCGGTTTGGTACATCGTTCATGATCATCTACCCGCTGGTAAACTAACATAACTATGGAACATCAGCATTTTTCATGGGAAAATCCACGAACTAAATGGCCATTTTCAATAGCCAACTGTTAGTTTACCAGAGGGTATGTATTGGTTGTTGAATGGGGGAACCGAATCAATGAATCAACCCGACCAGGGTTTTTTGTTAAACCAGGTTGATCATCTCGGTAATATCATATATATGCAACAACGTTGGATCAATCATCACATTATTTCAGATGGTTGCATATGATAATACTTTAATAACAATGATGATCTTTGAGAACATGTATATATATACATATATATACATAGATTAATCTGATTTACAACAAAAAAACATGGTTGAACAACAGTTGGATACAGCTGGATTATCATCAATATGGAGGAATCATTCCAGTGACGCCGTTTTTTGTAAGGTCATGATCAAATCTATCCAGATGCAATGTCATACTGTTGCTTCATTATCCATCTAACTATAGTTATTTCATCACCATAAACCTGTACAAAATTAATTACACAAAAGCTGACACGGCTATACATAACAATGCAACACCATTTGAAACCATGTACAACGATGGGAAAAAAAACAACACAACATTAAACAACATAAAATAATTAAAACAAAAAAACATATATACAGTCGCATACAAAACCAAAGAAAAAACATAGAACACCTTATAAAACCATAAGTAGACCATACAAAACCATCCAAGACCATATAAGAAACATACAAAACCATATTAAAACATATTAAAACATATTAAAACCATATCCATATGAGACCAGAAAAAACCGAACAGTCCCTGGCGCACCCGTGCATCCCCTCATCCGTGGAGGCGGCCGGAGCCGCAGGCACGGCGGAGAGGCGCTGGAAGCTATCGCGCCGCCTGAGGAGGAGAGCTGGGGGGGGTCCACCAAGCATCTTGGGAATACAAGAGGAATAATATGGTTGGCTATTGAAAATGGCCATTTATAATGTAATTTTCCCATCCAAAATGGTGATTTTCTATAGTTACCCTCTGGTAAACATACCAAAAGCGAACTGGAAAATCACCATGCTATTCATAGGAAAATCCACTATTTCGAACTGGCCATTTTCAAGTTCGCAAACTGTTAGCTTGCCAGAGGGTCATACAATAGGAATAGTACCCTGTGGTTACTTTACATAGCCATGGAAGCCATGGCCCATTTATACAAGGTTTATGGTGATTTACCTATTAAAAATGGTGATTTTCCATGGCTATGTTCAATAACCAGAGGGTAATATAGTGGTAAAATACCAGTTAAGTAACTCATTGAGAATAATCTATATCTCATCTTGAGATATTGTGGATGGTTCAGAAATCCTGCACCAGTTGGGATTCCTGTTGGGTAAGTATGAAGCACTGTAAATCGTGGAATTATAACGGGATAATACCAACAGTGCAGGATTTCAAAACATCCACAGTATGGTAGTTAAATGGTAGTGATGTAGCAATGTATATATACATATTAGCAATATATCAGTTGACTATGGTAATGTTGTGGTATCTTAAGAGTAAGACAATAGGAATAGAATTATATAGTACTAACATACCAGTTGACTAACTCATTTATAGTAATCTGTAATGTCTATATATATATATATACATCATGTACCATCTGGTAAACTAACATAGGTATTGAAAATGGCAAATTTTGGATATGATTTTCCTAATAAAACCTCCATTTAGTTCGGGGATTTTCCATGGCAAATGGTTAGTCATAACCAGAGGGTATATCATGTACCAAATAGAGGGGCCATGGAGTTCGTCATTGGTGAATTGCTGCCCAAAACATCCCCAAACATCACTAGGGTGCTGGGAGATATGGTGAAGTCATGTTAAGTCACTTGCCTGATAGAATCCTATCCCCTGGTCATATTCGACACCCTCCGGAAACCATGGTTTAATGAGGGATGTTCACATAGTTGCAACCATTTAAGGGGTGTGCAAAATATTTAGGGGGATGGGATTATGATAGTAGTGGCTTAGGTAACGGTTCGAATGGGAATTGAAGAGGTTGTTGCTGGGTATGCTATTCAACATAATTCCAATGTTCAAGTTGTTCAAGTACCATCCACGGCCATGAAGTTAGTCAACTGGTTTATTGCGGGCTTGTTGCCCCGAACACAACTGGGTGTCTCATGGATTTGAAGCCTTGTATATGTTCTGTTATCCCCCCCTTGAAACTAGGGGTTGCCTATATATTGATGATGGAGGATTTGTTGAATATAGTAGTATATAATGGTGTAAATATGTAGTGTATGCAATGCATACTATGTATTCAAAAGTGGTGCACCGCAATCCAATTGCCGCCAACTCATCGGACATTGCCAGCTTCACCCAGAACAGCCCTATGTCTCGATCGGGCATTGATATTCCACAATCTTTTGGATAGAACTCCCCAGAATCATCCACCAACAGGGCGCTCAATCAACACTGATCAAATGAAAAATACCAATTTACCAACCAAGATGGTATCTTTAAACAATTAACCAACACTTAAAATGGCAGAAGACCTTTGTTCTCGTTGGCCTCCGTGAACTCAGGATCGCGATCAGAGCTTTGCACTGCCTTGTGATCCGGCTGACGCAAGCCTAGTTTCATGAGTTCCTCCCGGAGATTAAAGGTCAGGCTGTTCTTCTGGATCTGATTCAGAGTGCTCCTGCTCATTGCATTCGACTTGCGATGACCTGCTGGTATGACATGAGGTCACGGTTCGATGCTAATCCAGATGGTTCTCCTCCAGGGCTTGATTCCATGCGGCCGGTGATGCCTTTGGCCATACCCTGGAGACCCTTTCGGCCTCAAAAAACGGGGCCGCAGGCCAAATGAGCGCTTCAAAAACCGGGGCCGTGGTTTGGAACACCGATGAAATAACGAATTTACCAACCGAGATGGTATCTTTAAACAATTCACCAACACTTAAAATGGTGCTAGAAGACCTACTACTGATATCATGGGATACATTTCACCGAACTCGATGGGATTTACCCACCGGAGGATAGAATGGGAAATGTGATCTTCCACATGGATTTCTTTAATGCATCTTTGGTATCAATGCTCATCTTTCCCTATTCAAATATTCGGATTGCACTTGCAATGTTTTTGGTCTCAAACCCATGTCATGTTATTATAGAGATAAACAAAAATCATGAAAGATGAAACAAAGCCCTCACAAGATGACTGGTTAAATCTACCACCATGTTCCACCCCCAGTTTCAGCTGCCAGTTTCAGCCGCCTAGCAGTGTAGGTATGAGTGGTCCCGTCACCCTTTGGGGTATCTGGGACCTTGGCGTTGTTTGTGACGCAGATGGATGGGGATGCGAGCCACACAACATGTGATATGTGACATGAAAAAAAAACACAATTGGAACACATATTATATAGAACTGTCAATAAGATTTTCCACAAACGTTCAGAGAATTAGCAACAAAAATTAGGATTGAACCGGGAGTCATCTCAATAATTGTCTCTTCCAGCGCTAGCAATACCAAACAAGTGTCGTTCCCAACAGGTCCTAAAATTGACACATACCCAACCACAGGACATCGGGGGGCAGCAGTGCTTGAAATCTAGACTACCCTCTGGGAATCAAACATGGCTTGCTGGAAAATCATCCATTTCTAGATCATTGTTTCATGTCAAGGCCCATGTATAGATGATTTTCGCATTTACATTGGGGATTTTTGCCATTAAAACATCTTGATCCGTTTATATGGTGGATTTCCCATTGCCAGCCATGGTTGACATCCGGACCATTGCGAACCTTGGATACTTTGCGGAACGGTTGGAACAAGTTAGTTTTAAGTTGGTTAGTCTATTCTATTCATCATTTGTCGCAGAACAACAAGAACCGTTTACCTCTCAATGGTTGACGGTGTATACCAGTATACCGTATACCCTTCGCAATGAGAAGAATCACAGAGCTAACCGTCCAACGTTGCAATACTCTTCGCCAGTCATAAGTGGGTCAAAGATTCAAACACAAAACAGTTCCAGAACATCAGAACTATTCTCCATGATTTCAACAGATGTCAACCTGTTTTCCAGGATTTCTTGGCGTTCTTGTGCCCTCACGAAGCTGTGAAGACTCTGGGGTTCCAAACCACACCTGCCAGCCTCCAGGAGATTGCGAACATGCGAATGGTCTTCTCCCAAGCGGGAGATCCCGTTTACACGTTCTTTAAGACAGGGGATAGAACATGTAGTGGATGGAAGAAATCCTGCAACCGTTGATATAGGTGGTAGACATCCCATTAAGGGTTTCAACCATCCAAGGTGGTGTTTCGGATTTCTTCCATCCACGGTATAGTATAACTCAACCAAACAAAACGGGAGGATCACCAGTGACATCACCTAGGAAAAACGGAAAAAAAACAATGGATGACACGATATAAATCGAGTCCCATCCCAGCAGCCTATTTTCAGTCATACCCCTGGTGGGGACCCAGAAATTTCGATGATCCAATTCTGCCAGAGCTTGGCTTCAAGGCATTGAAGGTCCCCATTTTCAGACACTGAACAGCATCAAACACTTAATGTGGTCATGGAAGCAACAAGATATGGGGAACGATGGGGAAACAACGGATGGTGCACTAATTCCGAGTCCTTTCGTGCCCATGGCGACTCCAATTTCTCCGGAGAAACACCCCACGACTCCAAGAGTCTACACACACAACGTTGGCAATTTTCACCCCATGCATTCCCTCTTTTGACATTTGAATCCTGGTTGGTTGAGAATGGGATTCCCCCAATCAATCCTAATCATTGGATTATGAAAAATCACCAATATATAAATATAAAGGGTACTATAATCCCAACTAATCATCAACCACCAGCAGTTTTGATCATGGTTCCCGGTGGTTACCCACTTCCGGCGAGAAACTCATCTGCTGGAGCAACTGCCTCGGGACAAACATTTTTTTGGTCAACGTTCGATGGGTTCCGATTGGAGCCACAAATGGCTGGTCATTTTGTGCAGGAAACCTAGAAATGGATAGAAATGGAGGTTTCCAGAAATGGGAGTATACCCCAAAATGGATGGTTTCTAGTTGAAAATCCTACTAAATATGGATGATGTGGGTGTACCCTTATTTTAGAAAAAGCTTCAAATGGATATGTATGGCTGATAAAAAACATGTGCCTTGAAACCATCTGTTTTTTTTGGGGGTTGAACATGTTGGCCTTCCCCCGCATCAACATAGCCATGAAGTTTCCTGGCAGAGGATCTGCTTGGTGGCTGAACAACCCATCTCTTCGGACCATGGGAAAAGAACATCAACACCATGCTAGAACCACCAATCAGTTCCAATATGTCCCTAAGAATATATATCATATATTATCATATATCATATATCATATATATCCCCATCATATCCCCGCTAAATCTATCAACATGTATATATATATATAATTATATGATATATAATAATATGATATACATATATCAAGCAAATCAACGACCCGATCTTAGCTTAACCCTTTCTCCTCATCCCTGGGTGAGCCCAACAGCCACAGTCATGGCGTCTTGGCGTTGCGGATACTATGGTGATAACCCCAATAAAAGTGGCAATTTTAGGTGGGGAAAATGATGATAAACGAAACCAAATTTGACTGGGAAAATGATTTATTGGATGAACTCAAATGATACATAGAACAACATGATATTGTTGATAAACTTGATATTTTAAAACACAACATGAATTCATTTGAAACTCATCTCGGGGCCTGGAGACTTCTACACGGGCAGATTGAGATTTGACCCGCATCTTCTGGCCTTGTGTTCATGTTGAGAAACGCTGCAGGCGGCGCGGCGTCGAAGGATTCTCTTGGGTGTGACTCCACCATTTGGACCAGGGCTCAAAAAAAGGGGTACCGAAAGTTCCCTTCAAAATATATCGTTTTGAGTATATGATCCACGGCAAATCCTGGGTAAAGAGTGGCTCCTGGGATCCGAATTAAACAGGGAAGATGGATTCTACCAAAGATCCTAAACGCTCCCTCATGCCCACTCATAAGCACCGGATAGCTGGAGTCAAACGCTTTGGGAAACTGACAACTTCATGGTGGTCAAACCTGCCGCAGCCGCACCATTTTCGCCACAACTTGCAGCTGGCGATCTGAGCGGAAGGGAGGGACAGGCGCTGGGTCAGGAAGGGATCCAGTGTGTATAAATCCTCTCATCCCAATGATATAGATGTACATAGATGTACCATACATGGAATATTAAGAAAATGGGAAAGTGTGCATTTTGATAAGTTGGATAAACATCAATTCTCCAAATTCAATTCTGATTCACCGTATTCCGCGGCTTTAGTCTGTGAGAGTTCTGGCAGAAACAGTTGTGAACAAATCAACCAAAGCACTCCTTGGTTGGAAACAAAATCCCAAAGCAATGCCATTCCTTTTTCCTGAACTTTTGATCTCTTTCTCATGATTCCATATCACACAAAAAAAGAGCTCTCCTTCACTCAATGAAACCCATCTTTCAAACAAACTGGGCGATAGAGCGTATCTTTCTGGTGGATACAGAATGAACCATATTAAAAACATCCTAGTCCGCTGGTGTCCTCTTCTCAGCAATACACATATAGAATTGGACACATACAACTGTCATACAACGGACCGCTAGACACTGCCAGAATTGGCGAAATGTGGCAGTATGTTGGTTGTAACCAACAAAAATCAGATGTACTACATCAGTTACCACAAATCCTGGGTTTATCCGAAACCTTCGCGAAAAACAGCAAATCCCAATGGTCAACCATGGTCAACCATTGGTTTCCCCCATCCTTTAGCACACCCAACTGCGGCTCGCCTTTGCTACGAGGCCTCCGCGGTCGCTTCGCAGAGTTTCTCCGTGAAGTCCAGGACTTTTTTGCAGAGGCGCTCGCGCACCTGGCGTTGCTGCAGGATGGGCATCCCATCGATCCATTGTTGAACTGTTGGGGGAATTGAGGTATCTAAACGGAGGAAAAAAAAAACTACAAATTCTTTGGTTTATTTGGGAAATTATAGGACATCTATCTCCCTATGAATTTTGGACCTAAACCCTCCAAAAAGTTTGGGCATGCATATTAATCTGGTATGTATCTGGAACATGGTCCAACCAAGAAAAATAGTCCAACCAAGCAATGGAAAGTCCTATCTATTTAGCAAGAATTAAACATGGATTTCCCATTGAAAGCAGGAAACCTTATGTTCTTTTGCTTCCCAATACCATGTTTCTTTGCCAACCAAACAAAATCACCAAGGCTGCTCCCAACCCCAAACCCACCCACCATTCAGCGAGAATGGCAGTTCAATGTATATGTTTGAAAGTATGATTTCCAGCACATGGATGATTTGCTAATCACCATCATAATCAGCATTAACCCACTATTAACCATTATCAATCCCTATCAATCACCATCATATTCACCATCATAGTCACCATTAACCCACTATATTCACCATGATTAATCAATATTAATCACTATCATATAAATTCATCACCAACATATTCACCATCATAATCATCCAAATCTTGTCAAATCGCGCCTGCTTTCGATGCTTCATGAGGTGCGACTCGGCGATCGAACATCGCTTCGTGTCCTGAACCCGGGCCGCTTTGGGGGCCCTAAATGGTTGGCAAAGACAGTGAGTGGTCTACGTATCGTCTATGTATGTTTGTATATTCATACACGTGTATATGATACATCAGATAGAGCATAGCTAGTCTCCATCCATACCCAGGTCTTTCTGTGGCAACCGAGATCATTGGTTATCAAATGCTATGGGGCTCACCCTATAGGCTACAAACTCCGCGTGTTTGGAAGTAAGAAGTGGACAAGTTGTTTCTAGAATTTCAAACTACAACCATTGAACCAACCAACCGTAGTTGCGAAACTTCGACTCATCGCCGATAGATGTCACTTGTCCGTCGTCGACAGATTCTGGTCGGAAAGAGCAAATATACCCTCTGGCAATCAAACATTGCAGTGGAACACCCCCCATTTGTAGATGATGTTCACATTAATACCTGTATCTATACGCAATTTTCCATTGCCATGTTTAGGCTCTGTCCAATGAGCTTTTTCTGGTGGTCTCAGCACATCCTAGGCGTTGAACGTACGCATTTTTATATTGTTACTAACAATCCTACACACAACTAACGGGAGATGATAGATATTGAGACACATTAACCAACACAATATCTCAGAAGCAGCTCTATGATGACTTTATGACTATATATGATGTTCATTGATATTCTACATCATGTTTGGTACGTGAAACCTCCCAATGCAGTCGGTGAAATCTTCCCTGCAAGTGTGTCAAGAGGTAATGCCCTTTGCCACTCGATCATGAACTAGGTACGGTACATGTCCGAAGCATGAATGTATCCTCCGAGTAAATGGGCTGAAACCACAAACCACCATATCTGCGGATAGCGCTGAGTTCTAGAGTTCTCTGTTTCAATCTTTATTTGTAGGAACTTCTGGTTCAAGCAGCATCTTCCGGTGGTGAGTTTGAACCCAATTTCTATCGGAGTACAAAACGATTGCTGATTGGTTACCCTCCAGTGACTTACCCATCTGCAAACAGGGTACAACCAGTCAAATTGCTGATAATTTGACCTCAATTTTTACAGAGTACAGGATGCACTAGGATGCACTAGGATGCATGGGTGGCTGCTACATGGTGAAAATGCTTCTTGCTTCCGTCCATATGTAGCATGCACTTGATGAATTTCATTGAAAAACACATCTGTCACATCCAAAAATATGTATAATTCTGCCTTCATGTCCAATAGTTGTACCAAAATGTCGTATCCCGCTCCCCACAAAGAAAAAAACACTAATGACTGGCAAAAACTTTCACTTAAGCAGCGGAAATTTCCTTGCCTGATTGACCAAGACCCATCTGGTCAGTCACTTCTGGCAGAAGCTGTGACTTAGACAATCGCTTCTGGGGACTTTCTTCTCACACTGTCTGTAACCTCTTCGGTTGACGGTCAACCGACTCGCAATGTTTCAAACAATGTGAACTAATTTCAGAAGTCAAACCACAAATTGTTTCGAAAGTCAAAACATAGATTAAACCAAAAATTGGGTGGGGATTGTATGTCTTGTGGTTGGAAACTCAAACTTTCTGCATGGACAAAGCCGTCATTTTTCTCAACATCTTCGCCCAGGTCCTCAAAGGTCAAGTTGATCGTCATGCTCTCCCCAGGTTCCTGGACCGTTGCCATCGCCGCTTGCCTAAAATAGGGGTACCCCCAAATCATCCATTTATAGATGGATTTTCCATTATAAACCATCCATTTTTGGGTACCCCCATTTTAGGAAACCTCCATATAGTGTGCCATATACAATAGGAATATCATGGGAATGTAACAACATGACTGACAAGATTGATGGTTGGGAAATCATGGGGAGATACCCTCTGGCAAATTCAACATATGTTTTAGAACGGCCCCCCAAGGAGTTCGATGATTTTGCTATGAAAAACATAGTGATTTTCCACAGTCATGTTGGGTCATATCATCGGGATACCAATGGAGGGGATATCAACCAATAAGGACAATCGACACCATAAATTGTGTCGGTGGTTGATGGTGGCTTCAACATGTTTCAACATGTTTCAACCCATCCCATGCCTTCCAAAGAGTATGAAAGTGGGATATTGTAGTCATCCCGGGGCTGGTTGAGGATCTACCCACGTGTTGAGCTGATTGGTGGTTCAACGAGGAGTTTCCAAAACTAACCACGACCCAAGAGTGATTGAAGTCATTGTTGTTCAGATTACCATGTTTGATGCTATCACTCTCCCCTTCTCTTGGTGAAATTGTTCTTTTCGCTGCTAACATATCCCTTTTCAGGTGGAACAACCTTTCTATTGATCGAATCACATCACATATATCAACTCAAATCCCATTCAATATCTCTCTTGAAATCCCATCAATTCCCATTTTTCTTTACCAAAACTCCTCCACATGTTTGTTTTCTTGGCGGTTAACAGCTCCGCTAACCCCACGCACCTCCAGATTCTTGGCTTTCAAACACAGCTGCCTCGGATCGGAGCAGTCCAGCGCCTCCACATATCCTCAGTGATTGGCAAAATCGACAGGAAACCCAGTACCTTACTTGCTCATTTCTTTGTCTTCAAACATAATATTGAGTCACATGATGTTATGTTTTGTAGCTAAGTTAAAAGAAGAGGGTATGTCAAAGTATGTTTCTCCTCATTCTATCATCATTTTCCACTAAAACCCAGCCGTTCTTGGGGAAAACCGTATTTACCAAATTTCCATTCCCCAATCGCCACCACCATCGCCCTTTTGGATCGCCATGCGGCTTAAAGGCACCAGGGTCTTCACCACCGCGTAGCCAGGTGTCAGGAAGTCAGGTTGCACCAAGAGTAGCCTCAGACAGAAAACAATGCTGGCTGAGACAGACTGATGATGATGTTTTGTTTGTTGAACGAATTTTCAATTTTATTGGTGGTATGATGTTTGAATGTATTCAAGGTTGTTCTCTTTGATACATATATGATAGGTGATGATACGTTGTTATTAATTTTCTATGTGTCTGACTTGAAATCATTTGTTTGAAAGTTTGGATTACTGACTATTGTCATGACCATCATATTGCCATCACTACAACGACTAAACACAAATATGATTCTGATGATGACAACAAAATGATGATGATGATGATGATGATGATGATGATGGTGATGATGATGGTGATGGTGATGGTGATGATGATGATGATGATGGTGGTGCTGGTGGTGGTGGTGGTGGTAGTGGCGGCGGCAAAACTGTTGGCACCTCCCACCTAAACAAACACAGAGTGGTACGCGCATGAGATCACGCGAGATCACGTTTTTTTCTCATTTGGACCATGTTTTTTTCAATGGTCACTGCGCCAACCAAGATACAAATAGTGATGCAGAATCATGTAGCGCGAATGCCTGGAAGAGGATCCCACCAGTGGTTGACTGCTGTTGCTGCATGTTTCTGCATGTCTAGTAAGGACCGTTGCTATTCGCATATTCCTTGCCTAGATCCACTTAGTGGTCGGATCACCTTTCTAATCGATTAGATTCACTCTTTTGTTTGGTTCAGCCAGCATTTTCTGCTGGCTCCCTTTGTTTGGCTGGTTGAATGCACCAAAATTCCGATGGTGAAATCCACATCGCACCTGCCCTCCGGCGTGATGATGCCACAGACGATGCGGTCCATGCGGCCCAGTTGGAAGGAGTTGCCTGCTGCGATTTTTTTTCCAGTTGGAAGCATGGAATTACTATTTCACAATCCAGAATGGAATGGTCTGCCTAAATTGTAATACTTTACCAATCTGAAATAAGGTTATCCCTACTGTATCGGCTAATATTCCATGAAGCTCACAATTAAACCAATTATATGGCCATTGTATCCCAATGCATCCCACTCAATACCTATTATGTGAAGTTTAAGGCTCATGAATTTAGCCATTATAGTGTGTTATAATGAGGGTAAAGTGGGTACACGGTATACGGTTGGAATATGATCATACACTTTCTGAATGAGTCACTTGACTATCACAACTTAGAAAAACCTATCCTATGCATATAAATATATGTGTTCGTGTCTGTGAATAATGATATCGTGGGAACAAGACCACTTGCCATTAGTGACAACACAAAGAACCAATATTTAAAACGGTGGTTAACCTAAAAAAAAACGATTTAGAATGGGTGAACATCATCCTGAAATCACAATAAACAACCAATCTCACGATATCATAGTAAGAACACCCAATAAGGTACCCAAAATTTTCAGAGATCTACTCCGAAGCCAGCCTTTGGTTTGAAGTGCATCTAGTAGTAGGGGGTGTGATACGTCATGTTATCCTGAATGGTGCATTGATATCTGCCACTTTGGGCAACTTCCGAAATTCGTGTTCAAAAGGTTTTACAGGGAACAGTCACCACCATGATCATAGAAGTATTAGTTAGTATCTATTCATATTCCCCAATGAAATACAAAAAATCCATTCTTAGTGCCGTCTACCTCATCCGGAAAAAGGCAGCAAAAGAAGCTGAACCAGCAGCCGTCATATCATCCTTGTTTTTCATGCGAATCCCAAATTCTTCTGTTGAGATATGTTGAGATATAGACTGCACGCCCGGGTGTGGCACCCATGGTTTAGATGATTGGAGGGTTTATCCCCGAGTTACAATAGCCTACTGATCAAATAACATTTTTCCATGTGTCTTCAATTTTCGGGTATGTCCAGCCAAGAGTCGAATAATCCCCCACGCACGGTATACCAAACAATAACCCCTATTTAATACCTATCACCCAATCAATTTTCCCAAAGAACGTGATCTGTACCTTAGCACGCTTATGTCCCAGAGTTTGTTGCTAGAAGGCAAAACTATTCACGGTTCATCACGGGCCATCCTTTGCACTGCCTTAAGTTAAACCCATTCAGATCCTCATGTCTGATCTAAATCTAAATGGACAGCATTTTGAAAAACAAGCTAATTTGAGATGTTTTTCCTTGCAATGCCATGTGAACCCGTTTTTTTTCAAGGAATGCACACAGCAAAAAAAAACCTGAGTCGCAACCTCCCAAGGTATTGAACTCTTCCTCCGGAATCTGCAAAGGCGATTCAGATCCTTGGCGCGATAAAGTGGTGTTACAAACACATGTTTTTTTCCCTGGAAAAAAACATATACCCTCTGGTTATTTAACATAGCCATGGAAAATTGCTAATTTGGGATGATTTTCCCATTAAAACCCTCCACTTATAGGGGATTTTCCATGGCTATGTTAAATAACCAGAGGGTATTCCTATTATATTCCCATGTTATCCCAATAATTATTGCATTCCATTCCCTGAAATCCCAACTCAATCCGAATGAGATTCCTAAAAAATACCATTTACATCTCATCAAATACCAATGAAACATCATTCACCATTTGGATCATTCACATAGCGCCAAAAATTCATTACAGTTCCTCTACCGATGAAAAATCATCATATATTCCCATGTTATCGCAATTGAATCCGTGGAAAAAAACTCATGAAATCTCTTTAAATCGTGCAGGAAATCCCATTGAAATACTATTCAACTGATTACCGGTGTATATCCCATCATATCCCTATTCTATTTCAATCTATATTCCGATGAAATATCTCCATGAAATATCCATTGAAAAATCCCATAAAACGACCATTAAAAAATGTCTATTCATGATATCCCATTCATTATATATATATATCATTTATCATTATATATATATATATATCCTATTCAGTATTCCAAATATCCCATTGAATGTCCATTCAATATCCTCAAATATCATTGGATACCATCATATTAACACTATATCTCCATTGAATCCCCAGCATATCCCATTGAAATCCCATGGCAAACTACCATGAAAAAAAATTGAAATACCATTTCACTGGGATAGATCTTGAAAAAACCAGTCATCATCCCATCAAGTCCTCCAATATATAATAATATATAAATCCCACTGAAATCCCATTGAAACTATCATTAAAATCTACTCAAACCCCCCCTTCAAAGCTGGAACAAAACCATCCAAAATCCTCCCAGGGCGCCACTCAACGGCGTCAGCGCCGAGTCGATGATGCCGCCGCCCGCCCCGTCGCCCGCCGCCGCCGCCGCGCGGTAGCCGCCGTGGCGCGGGGAACCGCCGCCCTCGGAGAGGTCGCTGTGGAGGCGCCGGAGCATCAGCATCACCTGGGATCCCACAGAATCATGTTGAAACACGATGATAGATAGATAGATATATATATATATATTATAATATAATGGATCTTAATTGTACTATAGTAGGATATTATAGATATATGATAGATATATAGTGCTACATAAAAAATGTTGTATCATGTGCATAGATTAGTATTATATATAGATTACTATCATGTTGAATATATCATAGATATGAATTGTACTATAGTAGGAATTTCATCATGAATTTACCAGTAGCTGTAGTTGTTTCACTATTATACCCTAAGGATCCTGGGATGTTGGCTAGAATAGCCTTGGTAAATTGGGGATGCCCACAAACATTCTTGATGGATGGATCTGTCTAGGGATATTGTGGGAAAATAAACCCCATCTATAAATCACCCAATCACATCTCAACCAAGTGGATCCATTAATTTCAATTGNAAACCCCATCTATAAATCACCCAATCACATCTCAACCAAGTGGATCCATTAATTTCAATTGCACTAACTCCCTATATTTATGGAATCTACCCTCTGGTATATTAACATAGACCCTGAGAATAACTATTTTTAGAGGAAACTAATCTTCCAATCCCTATC